>JAQBSW010003039.1:0-90648 GCA_029291075.1 Eudiplozoon nipponicum
CTGTTTAACTTCAAACGGAGAATACACGTTTACATTTGCACAACACGTCGTTCCAACCAAACACGTATATTCTTCAGACGTAGCATTTAGGTTAATTAGTAAATACAATAACAAAGGAAGTTGACCACATACGTAGCTTTATGGAGAAATAAAGTGCAACCAGATTTTTGCAATTTCTTCATATTTACTTTTTCCTATTTTATTTGGCTTTCCAATTTATATATAAAGCGATTTTCATTTGTAGATAATAGTGCAGAATATGCGAAAGAAACAGCTCAAATATGTGATAAAATGTCTTTTACTTTTTGCACATGGAAAGGGTACTATAAAATGTTTAATAGCTAAATAAATATGCAAATTAATGTCTATGTATTTGCTTCGAAATAGCTCATCTGAATTTTCTTACAAAACTGTGGACATGGGTCAAATCGATTAAAGTAAATATTGGATAAGCTCACGGCTCAATGTGATCAGTTTGGTTAAATTTCCTAGTCTAATAGCGGATTATGATATAATAATATCATTCTTTGCCTCATTATTTTAGAAAAACGCCAATTGTTTTCTGAAATAGGAACTTACACTGTCTTATGTAGTTGCATTTCTGATCACTAACATAAACTATGTAACCTGTGAATGCTTGGCATCCCCGGTTATCATCGTAAGGAAGCCCGAATTGCTCCAGATCAATATTGAACGACGGCGCAGTCAAAGATGGCAACGGGGACTCGTCTCGACAGCACATTTTCTGGAAATCCGACGTGTGCATTTTAGAAATTGTTCGTTCCCAGAAATCTATAAAATAAATGGGAAAGATTTTGAAGGTGTGGTAAACTTGGAAGCAAAGAAAACAGTCAAATTTAGATGAAATAATATAGTGAGTGTGTGTAAATCAGGTTCCGTATGTGTTGATTCACATATGACATTCGGAAATAATATGAAGCTCCTGGCACACATGTGGCTAAATATTTCTATGTCCAATGAACATAATGAATTTATTTCACATCATTTTATGCTCGATCTCACTTTCCCCTTGATAAAATGGTGAAACGGTGAGCAAACAAAAATGAAATATTGTATGTAAGTTCCATAAGTTTAATTCTTGATTATATTGACTTTGTGCTAATAAAGGTAATGGAATTCGCAATAAACAGTATTTAAAAGTAGCCAGATTACACCATAATTTAGCAACAAATTTGATGATATGTTGTTTACATTCGGTTACTACGGAGTCATATACAGATTCTTTTACTCGTTATTCAACTTGAGTTCTACTGACGGTTACTTAATTGGCGCGAATCACTTGCATTAGTGGGTTTAAATATGGTGTTTTTTCTGATTTTTCGTATATTTCTGACGCAAAATGAACTATTATACATGGCAAGACTTTTGAAAAAACACGTCTCTTTTCAATTAATTTGTCAGAAAAAAATTACGTTAACAGGTTTTTCCTTATTCAAAACTTCCAGTTATGTTTAAAATGGTAAGCGCATGATCATAATTGTAAAAATAGGATAAAAAATACATAGATGAGTAATCGATCTCTTTATACCAAAAATAATACTGTACGTTAAATATATTCCAAGCAACGAGAAACTTGGAACAAACGTTTCTATATTAAACTGGACAATATCCTACTCAAAGAGCAGTGAAGAGATCAGAGACAAAATACAAATCAAGTAAATGATTTGAGTTTACATAATTTTCTCCATCATGCAACACCGTTTGAAAGATGAGAACAATTGGATCTAATTTAATTTTTCTACGACACATCATCACTTTTCTGATTAATTGAGTTAGTCACTGTATTTCTACGCTTAATTTAGTAATGCTGTTTATACTAAATTTCATTAAACAAATTTGATATTGATTATGATTTTAATGATTGGTGCGCAGTGCGAGCCTTATAATTTCAATCTCCGCGAGTTGCTTTTGCGGATTGTTGCTTTGCTCTGTGAGTTTCGCAAATATCCGATTGATTCCTATTTCCAAGCACGCATCGATCTGGTCTTTGTTTTTGGCCGGCTGCGAATTCGTCCCTTCCTTGCGAAGGTTTCAACATCGTTCATACTATCCATTGGAAATGACTTGCGATCTAATCTTCGTTTTCGTAATATCGCTCAAACGAACATATTTAAGCAAATGGGGTCATTGCGAAATCGAGAGTAAAAATCGACAACCCACAAAAGGAAATCGCGAATACGTTGAATTTGAAAATTTGATCGACAAAAGTTCTTTGCATAATCAGCTAATTAATATTACATAAGTTTAGGCGTGTTAACATTGTCAATTATTCAGTTCTGACGTCACAGCATACCAGCATTGGTTAATCGAAATCATTTGAAAGTTGTTTTAATTCACAGTACACTTGATCCACAGATATTTAGTCTTATTGATGAAACATATTGGAGATATTGTTTAGAGTAATGAAAAAAATTTTCTTGTTAAAATAATCATATAGCCTCAAGCAGAAACAAGAAATATCGTCAGATGGAACAGGTCATGGAAGGGATACACCAACTGCATTTTGATGAATTTTACACAGCATCTTGTCAAAGTTTCTTTGACGAAACCGTTTGAGCAGACAGAGAGTATTAAATCAAAAGTCTTTCTCCCCAGGACACTAATCTTTCATAATGTGAATTAAGAAATAAATCGTGTAATGTAACAGAGATATAAGAATACACTTAACAAAAGCAATTTTATTTTCGCCAGAATATTACCCGACTGTAATATCCGGTACTTTATATGGTTATTAGCGGAAGACAAGAGGGATTCAGTTGTATTGCATGCATACATAACACAACAGAAAACAGGAAACGGGAAACGCGATTATTTGGATACGCATTTGCACGCACACACGTTTAATGAATCCACCAATGTATGTTCAAATCATATAAAAACTAACAAGCGACTCATCATTAGGAGACGGTATTACGCACTTTACCCAATATATATTTGGGCGAGAAAAGTCGGAAAATAGGACGGAACAATCACCTATCATGAATGTGAGGAATTAGGACGTTAAAATCGAATATTCTTCTACTGATAAGTCACCAGTCACCTGGAAACGAATGTTCAAAAGATTATACTTTCAGTTCACTCTGTTTCTGGTTTATCTTTCTGGTCATATCTGAACTAATTTGTTAATAGTTGTGCAACACCTCATACACGATTGTATTTATATTATTTCTCCGCCATAAATAGAATCTAACTGTTACATATACGAATTTGTAATGTTTATTTGGCTGAGGTTTAAAAATGTGAGTTTTCAATGTAAGTCATTCTTTCGCGGATGGATCGTCATCTGTTGAATGTGAAATGACATAAATTTTTTCTTTGAGTAAAGCAATCCAGTTTTTTCGATGGTTCTTTTTAATGCTTGCTTTGACAAACATTTTGGAATGTCAATTTTGCTATAAAATTGCTCTGCGTGGTGCCAGTTATAAGAATTTAAACGCTTCAAAACAGATTTTCGCTATTCTGACAGATAAATTGTTAATCGAATTTATGATTCTGGAAATTTGGACGGTGTTACTTCATGCATGTAATTTACCACTATATTTGCTCGAAATTAAGATAACAGTGATTTTGGTATTATCAGTAAACAACTGATGATTATTTATACAAGAAAATAAAAACGTAAAGGATGAGCACACTACATTGAAACAAAACAACATTTTTAATACATCGTTAATAAAATTTCAGTGCGTTTTATAGAACTGACTAGGCGTTTATAGAAGAAGCGAATTCAAGAGCATTTTGTAAATAAACACAGTTGGCAAAGAGAAGAAAGTCTTCTCAAAATTTGAACAATTGTTAAAAAAAGTCATACTCCAAATCAGATGGATTCTCATGATTTGTTCATAATAAAAAATGAGAACGAGTTACACACAGAAGAAGCTGTCATATTCGACATAATTAATCCGCAGCTAAATAGGTAAAAGTATTTCGTACCTGCATTAAATATAAACTGGAGAATTGTTTATGCGGGTGTCTTTGGATAACTCTTTCAGGATTCCTGTTCGTTTTTGTCTTATGTATGCAATACATTCAACTTAATTAAGCTTGCTTTTCAAAATTCATAAAATTTGTTAAGAGATATTGTAACCAATTTGAGCTTTGGCGAAAAGAATATGACCTTTTTCATATTTATGCTTAAATGCACGATTGATTTTTCGATTCAAATTACAAATTCTTCAAAATAATTAACTAAAAATACTGCATAACCCCAATTGTTATTTATACAGAAAATTAATTCTAAACTTTTGTGGAAGACAAATCAATTCCAAGTGTTCTATTTAAACGAAAAGTCGTTTAGATGATATGACTAAAACTAGCAAAAATAATTCACGTCTTACAGTAAAATTAAAAAAGAATTTAACTTATATAATTGTGTTAAATAGAATTCTGAATAATATTTTTGACTATAGATTAAAATTTAATTATTAATAATTAATCCTAAAAAATATATACACAACTGTAAATGTCGCGAGGACTTACAGAAAAGAAGCGTCCACACAAAGCAGATGATTGAAAATCAAAATAATAAATGGAAATAGATTAAGATTTTTAATGAGTTTTAAAAGTTTATGTGTTTAAAGTGATTGATATACATTAAAGTAAATAATTCATTTAATTAGCAAGTAATTATTTGATTTTCATAGGTATTTTTTTCAAGACAATTTATAGGGTGGTAATGCTCTCGTGTCGAACAAAAAGTTGGATTTTGACTCGATTAGGTATAAATTTATTTCAAATTTCTGCTAAGTTTAGATACGATAGGTGAATTAATAGGTATAGAAAATTTGGCTTTCATACTACCAGCACATAAAAAATGGGGGCAGGGGGGCGGTGAATGATTTATGATTGAGTATCCTCATGATAATGTGCCAAATATTTGTGGTATAATATTTTATTCCCTTCAATTCTATTTGAAATTCGGCATTAATACAATTCTCTATCTGCATTTATAAAGATTGAGGTATACATTTAAACGTTTGGAATTATGTTAAATCACTCGTTAATTAGTCGTATGTACACTAACCTGCAGGGCAGTAGCTGCTAACCTTGAAGAGACAATATGATCCGTTTGGCATTGACATTGGACTACTGAATATCTTGCACATATCCTTCATTATTTCAACACCGTACTCACTGCAATTCCAGCCCTCAGAGCTGACTACAAGTCGTTCTACATAAAGCAAAAATATTTGTTCTTATAAAAATATATATAAATATATTTTAAAAAACTTTGTCATTAACATCTATGGCTCCGGGCTTTACGTAAATTTGAATATTAACATAGTCTAATTTTGTTATAGTTAGCTGGCCCCATTTAAAATAATTAGTTAAAGGGTTCGTAAACCTGAGTACGAAAATGCACAAATATTAGTTCTTCGCTACCAAGAATACCCAAATTTTATAAGCTTCCTTGAATGATGTCATGATTACCAGGAAATGGGATAACTGAACTAAATCGCAGCCAGCTTATAAGTCTGCTCTGTCGAAGTCGTCAGTGCTCAGAATAGTTGTATTCTAAATTTTATTATTGGTAACTACAACAGGTGTGATACAATTTTTTTAATCGTGAGTTGGCTCTGAATTCGCATTGTCAAAGACCTCATACAATGTTGAATCTCTTACTGTTTGAATACACAAAAATACTGGAGATCGTACCGCTTAACTGTCATTTATATATTTCTATTAATTAAATGGCTTTGGTCGGTGTGCCCGTCCACACTTTCATGCCTCAATTAACCGAATAACATACGTATACACGTGATTACGCGTTTTTTCCATGCTGACTTTGGTATGTCCATCAGGTGCTATGAGAACTAACATATTACTGGCTACCGATAGTCTAAATTTAGCATTATCGAACGATTTCAAATCGTCCAACGCGAGTGCAACAATTGAGAATTAGTCAAAAGTTTCGTGACAGAAATCAACAGAAAAATAATATTTCATATTGCTTTGGCAGCCGCAGCATCATTGCAAGTTACTTATTAATATTGAAAATAGTATGAAAACCAAAGTAGACACATTCCTTGATCAGGTTGGCATTTGTAAGCACATTTAATTGACATTACTAATGTTAATATTTTACAAAAAGGCGTTGATGGCTTGGTGTGTTGAAGTAAACAAAAAGCAGTCTTTCATTTTCTGAGGACGAAAATGGAACCCGGGCACATTTACAAGTTATTGCAATATTTGGTTAAAGCAAACAGGTTATATAGAAAAACAATTATTGAGTTTACTGTTGGTGACAAAAATAGATTAAATCAAGTTTGCGCATAGGCAATAAACAACAATCACATTGTATTTAACCAGTTGTACAACGGTATTGGTGCTATTTTGTGCGCCGGGTTAGGCAAACTGGGGTTGGTTTCTAAATTATATATATATATATATTATATATAAACATATATATATATATATGTATATATATGTATATATATACATAACCAGCATCTCTAAATATTCTTATAGGTACTCGTTCTACGCATGTAAAATCATACAAATCGTACACATGTACCAAATTTGAAGTAATTTACTAAGCAGATTTCTGCAACTTGTGAACTATATATATATATATATATATATATATATATATAAACATATATAAACATATATATATATAAAAGTTCACAAGTTGCAGAAGTCTACTAATAGAAATACTTCAAGTATTTTATGTCTGATATGTTATGCATGAAACAATAAATATTTAGAATACTGATTATATATATATACATATATGTAATATATATATATATATATATGTATTAATAAATCTTATTTCTACCAGTATCTACAGCCATTATTCTGGATTCGTTGGAATACTCGCTCATCCAATCCCAACTGTACATTTGTCGTAACCAATCCCCTCTTCGTTATGTAAGTCTTTGTTTTGCGCAATAGATACCACTCTTTTTGCGCAATTTAGACCACTCCTCTTGCGTAAAGTCATTTGGTGCGTAATCGCTTTTATTGTAATTGCGTCCGTAATTGATGGGTGTGTCGTATTTTGCGAAACGTTGGCTATTTTTGAAGGCCTGCCAGTTAAGTCTGGAACAAAAGCATAACTTACAGGTCTTCAAAAATAGCCAACGTTCCGCAAAATACGATACATCCATCAATTAATCAGTACAGTAGGGCGTAACTCACCAAATGACGTTACAAAGGGTGATAAAAAGTGTTGCACAAGAAACAAAAATTGTTTATATTGAGAAATATATATATACATTAATAGTATAATGTTTTCTATCTGAACTAATATATGTATTTTTTTTCCTTGTATTTTCTAGTATATTTTGCTGTGGCCAATTCGTCGCCCTGCCTGTAACTTTTCTCAATGAATCTAATGTAAGTAAACGCCCTTTTTTAATGCATAGTGCATTTCTCTTGTCAACATCCATAATATTTTTCAGTAGGTTCGTTGCCAAATTCTGTGTTTTGCATTTTCATCTTTGTTATTTGTAACTAATTTATGTTGTTGAAAACAATTTGAAAGAAGCAAATGACATTAAAAATTCATGACTTATGTTAGAAATTTTATTACTTCAATAATGACATAACAAGCAAGTATTTAGAAGTAAAATTTTGTTGCGCTCATGAGCCAGTCAAAAAAAACTGAAGCGGTTTAATCAACAATTTATTTATTTTCTGTGATTTGCGTTCTGTCAAAAATCATACTTGCAATTTCGTCTCGTAATAACTCGCGTAAATATTTACACAAAACAAGATTCATAAAACAAAATTCCAGGGAAACAACTTTTTTATCATTTTCTTTGCTAATGGCGATCATATTCTGAGACAGCGTGCTTCAAAGCATGGCAGATGTTTGATACTGAGAACTAAAATAATTTTTGTTATTTAACATAGGGACGGAAGTTTCTCAAGCTATTCATCACAATACTACATAAATATTACAGCCGATTTGAAAATTATGCTCCTTCTGAAATTTATGTCCATATGGTCAATTTTGCATTATATTTGTTTCAATTTATAAAAGATAATTTTTTTCTATTTAATAAAGCTATATTTTGTAATAATTAAAGTTGCGATCTTGGTTTAAACACCTGACACATTTTTACGTGCATTTGTTAGGCCAAGCTAAAAATTTAATATTGTAGAAAAGGCAATTCATCCAGTAGACAGGTTTGTTCCTTACTGGGAACTCATCACGTACTGGTACGGATTTGCCACGGACAGAGCTCGAAGCACTGAGCCAACCTGCCGAAAACTACACACAAATTTAGTTATATACTGAATAATGTAACACAGTTCGACTTTTATATTTTAGGAGGAGCTTATATTGCGTTCATTTAGACACAAAGTTCAAACTAACAATCCACAACCAGTCATTATTGCACAGAAAACACACTACTTGAAGGATAATAGGACGGCACAACCTCCTAGACTAATGTGTAAACCTGCAGTAGAGTAGCTAACATCGTATCGACAATGGAAGCTTCAACACAAAGTCACACTGTAATATATATATATATATATATATATATATATATATATATATATACCGAGTCTGTAAAGGATACTGACACTATGGCTATTGTGTTAGTAACCGATACCAACATTATTGAACCGAAAAGGTACATGGTACTAAAACTATGATTACCGAGTCGGAACATGGTGCCAACATGATGGATATCAATTAATGCTATAGTTCACCGAAATTGAGAATTATAACAATATCTGAACACCTGTTACTCCAGTAAATCCAAACTCTCTGGCCTTGATCGATATCAGTTATCCAATTTCGCTGTAAGCATGACATCATTCAATTCAATATATAACAGTTAAATACTGTTTGTTGCGGAGATCTAATATATATGCAAGTATGTATTATTGAATGACAAATAAGTTTGTGTATTTTTCTGCATGTATACACCCTTCGAAATGAGATTACAGTGATTTAATAACAAATACCGAGGACTCACTTGATAAGCGTACATCATGTCTGTGTGTATGTGTTCTCGTTTGTTATGGATTGAAGAGTAATCAATTACTGCACGTGTACACTCATCCTAGTGACATTACAGCGATTTAGCAACATTTGACTATTCACTGGATAAGCGTATGCCACATCTGTGTGCTTGTGTGTCTATGGGGAGCGATTGCTTATGACTGAGAAATAATCTTTTGCAAGTAATTCCCGGCACGTGTAGCAGTCATGCAAGTGAAAATAAAATGACAACTGTCATTCTCTATATGCACACGTCAGACCAAATTATACATGTAGCTTCATAAATGAAGTAATTACGAGAGGCATCCCGGTGAGTATGGGGCCAAATACTATGAATACAGTAAATAGTTAAAAGTTGGCTAAACTAAATTAGAAACTGATAATATGGTAGAACGTTACAATAAAATGGAGGTCCTAAAAGAAATATAAAAATGCCTCATTAAGAAAGATAACAGTAATAGTGCAAAGAAAATTTGTATTTTTTACCCTCCTATCATCAACCTTGTCGATCTGCTACGGTCACAAATTGAAATGCGTTTGCACCCACCCCAATTATATGTGTGTCCTGTCTCTGGTGTATGACGTGCAAGATACGATCTATTGATATGGCCATACTTGCAAGCGATTTTATGTTCCCCTCTTTTTACGCTAACTGGGTGTATGGTTTCAACAACATACATTATTTCACAGTCTTTACATGGAATTTCATATACTCCTGATGTGTCTAGTGGTTATATTTTCTCTTTTTCATTGGGCAGTTTAATACCTAGGGTAAGGGTCTGTTTTAAGATAGTACGTATACTGTATTTTGATGCTATCATTTGATTTTCCTACTTAATTTAGAGTCAGGTATTACCATTACCATTCGATAATCTTTTGTTTCAATTGAAATCGCGTACTTCCAGTCAAAATTAAATTTACCTATAACGCTTATTATAGTTGCTTCAATTAACTTTCGAGGATACCCATTAGCACTGAATAATTTTCCCAGTCTACCTAATTCATTTTAAAACATACCTTTACCCTAGGTATTAAAATGTCCAACCAAAAGGGGAAAATAGAACCGCTAAACACATCAGGAGTATATGATATTCCAGGTAACGACTGTAACCTGATGTATGTAGGTGAAACCATGTGCCCAGTTAAGGTAAGAAGAAGGGAAACATAAATCCGCATGCAATTGTGGTCAAATTAATAGATCGGATTTTGCACGCCATACGCTAGAGACAGGACGCACAATTAATTGGGATGGGTGCAGACGCATACCAATTTGTGGCCGTAGCAGATGGACAAGATTGATAAGGGAATCGATCGAAATTAAATCTAGAAGTGACATCATGAATGAAACAGCCGTAGAAAAATCACTAGGTCTAATTAGGAATACAGCATTAAATAATGGTAGAAAGCGAAGTATGCACGAATCAGAATCATAAACTCGCTCAAGTAAAAGAATAAGAACACTAGACTGCCATTAACTTACAGAGGTGGAGGGTGAGTAATTCAATATCTCGCAATTTATTTTCTAATTATCTTATAATTTAATCCTTGATTCCTTGTTTTCTTTTTTATCTATTATCTTACGTTCTGTTGTTAGTGTATCGCCATTCACCAAATATTTATGCTTGTATGATGGGAGTGCAAAATAAGGCAAATTTTCTTTGCACTATTACAATTATCTTTCTTTATCAGGCGATTTTCTATTTCTTTTACGAACCCCTTTTTATTCTAATTTTCTATCATATTAAAACACTTTAGCTGTTTCTAATTTAATTTTACTAACTCTTAATTTTTTAATGTATTCAGAGTATCTGCCGCTTCCTCAACCGGATGCCACTCGTAGTTACTTCATCTAGGATAATACGTGTAAAAATAGGTCTGAGGTGTGCATTTAGGAAACGACAGTTATCATTTTAGTTTCATGCGAATTTCTGTTACACGTGCCGTTAATTACATGTAACAGATTATTTCTCAGTCTTAAGCAAACGCTCACACACACACAAACACACATACACAAACACACAGATGTGGCATACGCTTATCTAGTGAATAGCCAGATATTGTTAAATCGCTGTCACCACCATCCGCGCAACCAATGTTCGTTTAATGATATAAATCGCTGTCATGTCACTGGGATGAGTTTACACATGCAGTAATTGATTACTCCTCAATCCAAAACAAACGAGAACACATACACACAGAGATGACGTACGCTTATCTAGTGAGTCGTCGGTATTTGTTATTAAATCACTGTAATCACATTTCTAAGGGTGTACACATGCAGAAACATACACAAACCAATTTGATATACACTTACCTAGTCGTAAAAAACTAGTTACGCTTAGGATATCTAACAACAGGCATAAATGGGACAGTTTAAACTTAAATTTCAACTGGACATATTGATTGTCATCTGCGTAGGTGATGTGATTTCCATTGAAAAAGATCTCCATACCCGGATATCGAAATATATGGCGAAATCAGGAAGACAGCGGATGCAAACAAATCGGAACGCAACCCGAGAATCAGGTAAATAATCTATTCTCTATCGTGCAACGTTTTTCTTTTAAAGAGATACTTGACAGTGCGTATCTTAACATGGACAATGATTTCAGCCGCTTCGTTTAGAAAAACACGAATCATATAATTGAGCGACAAATTATCTCGCACAATATATTTTCGATGGAACAATTAATTCGACTTTAATGGTAGATAAACTGGACATGTATAATAAATTTGATAGCGCCGTTGACACAGAATTTTGACATTACTAGATGTTTGTAGAACATAATGCTGAGAAAGCTCATAGACATAAAACAAGAAGAGCAAAATCTCCGTCTTTTAGTGGATCGCAGAATCTAGCATTTTTTAATCAAATATTCGACCTATAATACAAGCAATACCGCTATTGCATGTAATTGGCTGTGATACATTTATATTGGGTGTCTGATTAAAACTGTTATTTTATTTTATTCTTGTCCGCATGATAAAGTTTAACATGAGAAATATTGGCACTAACTGTCAAAAATAACCAAAATATTAAATTGCACATCAATTTCGTAACATGATTAACCATTTAATCGTATTCTCTTCAAAATTATACCATAAAGTGATCTGGCTCTTTTAGATAACTTCAGGTACTATACAAAAGCATATCGAATGTTATCTCAGACGGAAAGTGTATCTCACCGGAAATAAGATCATAACGACAAATATGATGGCGCAACTTCATTGATATGCCCCTAGAGTAGATATCGAACACATTATCACTTCCGTAGTGCACAATATCTTTCTTGAATATGTTGACAATCTCCTCCTGTACAAGAAAGATTGAAACAATAATGGGCCTTAAAAGCATGATGTTTTTTACAATATAATAAGTAAGTATCAAATGTAGGCAAATTAATTAGATAACGAAAATGAGTTTAAAAATTCCAAAGAAATAATGGTCGCGACTAAATATAATTTCTGAGGCTGAAACATTATGTCAAGTACAATGTATGAGAGACTACGAGTAGTGAAAGACAAATATCTCATTTTTATGCCTCATGTGTGAGTCAGAAATAAACACCAATCCATTTGTATGTAACCATGCTGTCTTTGGTTTATACTTCCGGTCACAAGTGAACTAATTTGTTACTAGGTTTGCAACACCTAATACATACTTGAGTATATATTAGTTCTCCGCAACAAACAGTACCTAATATAGCAAAACTACCGCCAGTCACACGCACTGACGCGTTTAGATCTTCCATGATCATCATCCGTGTACGAAGGAAATCTGACTAGCAAGGATCAAACCGCAATATGGTTATAATGAAAGCAATGTGGCTGTCATTTCGAGAAGTCTATCGTACATTGGAAATGACTTGAAATGCTGGTTGCACAACCTCTATGCCGTCACAAACATTACATTGCTACAGCTTTCTACGTATGTTTACAAATCACAAAATTAAGCATGATTTCTTGCGTAGGTGGTGATAAATCATTTGTACGTGCTTGGAATTGACCACAGCTTACAGGAATTCCATTTTAAGTAAATACGGCTTCGTATAAAAGTGTTATCAAAATTCCAGTTCAGCCATATTTATGAATTTGTAATTTGAATTGATAAATAAATCACGTATTAAATTAAAAGGCTTCTTAAAAACATATTTACTAATCAGCTGATAAAGATAGTTTTTATTTAGCTATAACTTAACTCGACTTTATTATCTGGTCTTATAAAGTCAATTTTTCGGTATTCAAGAAGGATAAAATTTTATTTAACACAATTATAACACGATAACCAACAGGAAGCCGGAAACGTGTCGGCTTAGGCACTCACAGGCGCGCGCGCACACATAAATTCTTCATCACTGTATATTAAAATCAAACACGAATTTCTTTTCTTTGTTTATTTTTCATAAATAAGAATTTTCTTAGCACCAATCTCCGCTAAATACAATTCTATTTCGTTCATTTTCCTATTCAAACCACGTGGAAATCATGAAGTCTAAACACGAATCAATTGAGTATTTTGACCTATATTGTGTAACGATCAGATATGGCGTTTATATAAATAAACAATATTGGACTTTTCGTTGCAGAAAATTTTATTCCATATGCCTATATTTAGTAGGCTTTTGGTAGTATAGAAAACTTCAATTGTTTATTAGGCATTCCAGAATTTACAATTTTATTTTTTTTAAATTAAATTTGTCGGCTCATGCTTCCCTTTAAAAAGGGACACTGTCCTATATGCTCTCTTGATTATATACGGTTTTGTTATATATATATATATATATATATATATATATATATATATATATATATATATAATTGAGTATGTATAATATGTCAGCTCCACTTCTGCAGATTTAGACATTCGTAGTGGAGATAGTGGAGTCCCATTTTCCAACATTATTCACAACAATATATAGAGGGTATAGGTCTTGATACCGACTCCTACTGATAATTCGCCTCTAAGCACGAAACCAAAGTGCATGAGATTATACTTTCCGTTCATGCTGTCTTTGGTTTATCATTTTGGTCATATTTGAATAAGTTTGATTCTAGTTGCGCAAAACCTATTACATAATTGCATATGTGCATTATTTCTCCGCCACAAATACAATCTAACTGTTATATATTGTTGAAATCAATTTTGCGATCTCAAATTTGCAGTTATCTAACTTTATTTGACCAGCCAATCAAAATATGAACATTTTGTTGGATCGAGCAAATACAGGCGACATTTTTCTACCCTTTCATCCCATTATAACTATTAGATTGCTTTTTTAAAATGATTATGGTTGTAAGTGCCACTTAGTAACTGTCTGGTAAGAATTTTATTTTAAATAAAATGATTTACTCTCATGCGTTCCACATTTCTGTCTGATTTTCACGAGAGCGATGCATCGATCATTTGATTACGCGAGTGGTGATATAAACTATTCCATTCAAGGTTGATTTAAATAACCATTTTTAATGGGTTCATGCAATTTCATAATGTATAATTGGCTACTGAAATGGCTAAGATGGAAGGAATAAATGACAAATTGACCAATTGCTTTTTTATGATTGGAATGCAATTATTTCATTTCTGAGCCCCTCAGTTAGTGCGATCTACATCGATTTGATCATCAGTGGCTAATTTGCTCTCGTGCATTGATGATGTTAGTGAAAGAGAAACTAATCAGTGTGTGTGTGTGACTGAAATCCATTTTACCATTTTTGTCGCTAGTAAAATTTTTACACAACCAACGGTGTCAATTCGTTAAATGTAGCACAAAATCTCCTCGTCTTTTGGTGATACGAATAAGCAATACTTGATTGTACGGAATCGGGCAACAGTTCTTCAGACAAAGAGTGTGACCTTGAAAAAAACCACCAATGAAATTTTATTTAACCTTTCACACACGATAGAAAATCTGACGTCCATCACGAGTAGTGTCGCGCTTGCACATATAGAGTCACCATCAGTGAACCGTGGCAAATTGATAAATGATGATTATGCCGCAATTCATATAGAGTATATAGTAAATTGAACAAGCGTTTCTAACCGGTAATAGATTTAATTGCGCTTTTATGTGCGGTAAATTTTGGCAGCACAATTTCAGTCCAATGTTATTGCAACTCTTACGACGCGTTTACAAATTGTTCAATTAAAATTTCTACGTTTGTACGAGTGGTTAAAACAACTTTTAAGTCAGGTTAAGCATTAATCTTCCGTTTTCAACTGATCGTAAAACATAATTTTGAGGGAATACCTTTTACAAAATTTCTGGAAGTAATAAAATTTTTATAACTCTAATTAATAAACACAAAATATCAAAGGCAATATAGCATAATAGAAAGCAGATTTACAGTTGTTGCAGAAATATTAAGTCCATTTAATGTGAAATTCGGGCACGTGTCTCCGTTGCGCAACAGGAAAAAGTCCGATGGTAACCACGAATTTACTTGACCATTACCATGAAGCAAATGATCAATGCTTGTTTCTGCATTTTCTTTTTCAACGGTTCGACAGCATACAGCGAGTTCATCACTTTTCGCCTGTACGACATTCAATCGAAATCCTGATTGTAAAAATATAATGTTAAATTTCATTCTAATTATTTAATAATAGGTTTATGATACATACTGAGTTCACCTTAACTAAGATAGATTGGAAAATATTTAAGACAATTCTTTAAAGCAGGTTTGCGAGCTAGAAGTAAATACCAATCTCATTGTATTTAATCAGTCGTCGAACAATATAACAAAACTATCGCCAGTCCCAACGCATTTCCCCGTTTCGACTTTCCATGATCATCATCAGAGTACGACGGGAAACTGACTATCGAGGATCAAACCGCATTGAATTTATTTGGAAATCAATGTTAGATATGCGTCACTCACATCTAGTAGTACTGCATACAATGTACGTGACTGGAAATGCCGGCTGCACAATTTCTGTGCAGTCACGAATATTAACTGGTGGTAGCTTTCACCACACACATATTTATATAGACAATACAATTAAACAAAAATTGATTGCGCGGGTGGTGGTAAAATTGTTATATATATATATATATATATATATATATATATATATATATATATATATATATATATATTGCATGGCCATTTTAGAGACATTTTTATTCTTGTATGTACAAACAATATTTGCTGTTTATTGATCATGTTTATTGATCTCTGTTATGGGGTTCGAGCCCCGTTCGGGCAGCAGTTTGTAGTCGCTAACTTGCTTTTTGATTAAACATAATATAAAAATTATTAGTTTAACTATAAACTTTTTTATTGATTAAATTGGTTTCATGCAAATTTATTCACTAGAAAATCGTTTGAAATCAAAAATATTGTTTCTCAAATGAGAGTTATTCACTCATTTTTCACAACGATCTCAATTAGTCCTTCCAAGGTCACTTTAGTTACATTTTATATATGGTGAAGAATTAAAACAAATAAAAATGATGTTTCTAGAAAAATCACTGTTATAGAAAAACGATCTAATTTAACAAAACGAAGACGATTCTTAGTCTAACATTATATGACTGTCAAACAGAAAATAGTATTCTGTACGCTCCAGAATAAATATTGCCCAAAGAATAGCCGTCCTATCTATCTATCTATCTATTTATATATAATATATATATATATATATATATATATATATATATATATATATATATATATATATATATAATTGTATGATATAAAATTAAATAATACTCAAATTAGCAGTGAGCTCCGTTTGAAATATATGCTTTGAAGGGGCTGAGAGTCTGATAATACAAGAGACTTTTAATTTAACTTTGCGCTAAATAATGCTGAAATCGATTAATAAGTCTCTTTAGTACGTGTCAATTATAATACATTCAAAAATGCAAATGTATGAATTATAAAGGGTCTTGAGAGAATTTGGACTTATACTCAGAATCCAACCTCGCGATTTACAGTGTGCTGATGTTTATGTGCACGTTTACACTAAACAAATTGCCTTCGTGTTTCGATTAAAACGCCGTGCAATAGTTGAATATAGTAGATTGCATCTGAATAGCTAGTTTAGGTAAACAGAGTTGTAGTTATTCAAATCATATGTCCCGAGCAAATTTTGAATTTGATTTCGAAACTGTTAGATAGGTATCGATTTTTGGATTTTAGCACATTTATGTTATATTTTAAACGCAATTTTGAAAGTCATGTTAGGTAATACGTGTTTTGTTCATTGATAGATTATCTGTCTTACAAGCACTGTCGTTAAATGTGATAAAATTTTAAATGAAGTCATTACAACGAAATAAAATTTAGGAATTTTTTCGAATTCGTTGTTTATTATGTTCGTCTATGTTTTTATGGATTGGTAACATTGTTTACGTTAGTTAATAAATCTAATGTGAAGTATTGCAGTGTATGTCAAATGCAATTCTTGCATTAATTAGTTGAAAACACGTTTAAAATTGAAAGTTTAGCGCTTCAACCTCGGTTGCCGATATTTACATAAGCTTACGCCATTATCCTTATATCTTGCTAATGTCTCTAATCTATTAAGATTCTATTCAATTTGACAGCCCTATCGAATAATAAAATCAAATTAAAACCACATACTAAATTATGATTTTGCATAAATATATTTATATATAATAATATATATATATATATATATATATATATATATATATATATATATATATATATATATGTGTGTGTGTGTGTGTGTGTGTGTGTGTGTGCTTTCAGAATGCGAACAGCCAGTAAATTCATTGTACCATTTCTATGTGCAACACATCTTTGAAACCACACACGTATGTTCTCCAGGCGTAGCGTCTATGTTAATTACTAAATGTGATAAAAGACGGGAGTTAGCTACGTACGTGACTACGTATAAGAATTAAAAATATTGCAGCCGAATTTGTGCAATTAGAAGTAGCATGTTCAAGCATTGAGCTGAACTGGAGTTGATGCATAAAATTGATTGTTCATTTTCTTATTTCACACTCTCACCATATTTATATTTTACTATTTTGTTTAGCCTTTCAGATTGTATGTAAATAAATGTTCATTTTTAGATACTTCAGAAGAATATGCGAAGGAAACAGTTCATGTACCTTAATTTGTTTTCGTTTTGGACATGGAAATGGTATTAATATATATATATATATATATATATATATATATATATATATATATATATATATATATATATACTCATATTATTGCGCATTCATATAAGCAAATTGAAATTTAAGAAAATACAGTTAAAGTCAAACAGCAGAATAGAATTTTGTTTCGTGGTGATAAAGCATTAATACCGAAGCAGATTGCATGTGTATTACATTTGTCAAAAGATGTAAGTAAGCCAAGAAATCTCAATCTAGATTAGGCAAAGCAAGCTTATACTGCAGTGTTCGCCGACCAGTTTGCCGCATTAAATTGCCAAATAAACAGTGGGTTTAGGACTTAGTGACAATTCCAATAGCTGGAAGCTATCATTCACGAAAAAACGCATTCGTGAGGTATTGCTTTTTGTCGACTTAAGCACGGAATTAATGCAAATGCGCCAGTCGTCAAGTATATTCACCAGTGACCATAAAATGGGCAACTTCCACTATCTCCTATGTAAGCTGCACAATTGCTGACTATTTTGGGTGTTGATTGTAGCGACGACGAGATAAGAAGTTTCTTGCAACTACGATTGTATGCATTTAGTTGAATAGAGAGTTTTTACTGCGCAGGTGCAAATGCCCCTATTGAAACAAATTTGTCATATATTTCAAACAACCGACTAATTGAAAGAGTGCTTTTGGATATGGATTTTGTCCCCAGATTTGATTTTAATCAGCGGTTGAAGTAGACGGGTTTCGTCCTTATTGGCAAGTCATCACAAACTGGATATAATATGCCGCGGACAGGGCTCGAAACTGGGCACGCCTGCTGGGAGCATTGTGCGCTGCAAATTCTGGCCATTACGTGATTAGTTCGCAATATGGACAAAACGGGTCTACTGAAAGAATTTCCTTTTCTAAGCTATGCAATTCTCAATTTATACTGACAAATGTACGTACTTAATGAGTTAGGTTTTTATATCAAGATCGCAACCTTGATTGTAGTAATTGTTCTCAGCGCCCGTGCAACCAATGTTCGTTTAATTGACTTGCAAACTGTCTTTCTATACTATTCACAGTCAAATACCAGCTAATCAAAATTGATTCATTTTAAAACCAACTTCAACGTAGAAGTTTTATAAACTTTAATTTAAAAATGATTAGCAAAAACGTTTAGCCCATCACGAATACGATTGTTCTGTTGCCAATTAAACACTCTCTATCCCGCAATTACAGTGCTGCTACAATTTACACGCTCGCTATATATGATAGATAGTAAATTGGCTTTGAAGTCCCATTTTTTAATACTTTAAGTGAAGAAAATTTCATTATAACTTGAATGCGCATTCATATAGGAGCTTGTACTGTCTCAAATTACATGATCAAATATATGAGATATAACATCAGCTTCCACTAATCCGCTGTCAGTAAGCACGAAACGTGTGTACCTGAAATTATACATGTTGCTCATTATAACTTTAGCTCCAACTTCTTGTCCCATTTAAAAAAAATATTGCTACCAGATACGCAATACCTAATACACAATTGCATATATATTATTTCGTTATAACAAGAATATATAATTATCATATATTCAATTGATTTACACGAAAGTCGTTTAAAACTATTAAAATTAAAACGTGTTTCTATCATGCAGTTGTTTTGAACACTGTCCAAATCACCAGACTCATCTAGATTTTTGGATTGTGTGGTCCGATTTTCGTAAATATTTTCAAAAATGTTATTTTTTAATAAAAATAAAAATTTGAAAAAATTTCTCCACCTTTTGGACACATATCTTCACTCGTTTTGTCCATCGTATCCGAGTTCTTCTTCAAATACGCCATCCACTTCTTTTTGGTTGTCTTTTTCATTTTTCGTGCACTAGCGATGATACAATAGTTCCCAGAAGGCATTGGTGGTGAGTTCGCCGGTATTGTGCACAACTTGTCATCACGAACGTTGGCCAATCGCAAACCCCCGAATTGCTCCAGGCTGTTGGATTTCGCACAACCATATCCGCTACCCACATACACCTCCTTGTCTAATTCTGGTTGGTCAAATCAAAAGACAAATATGCAGAACAATTAAACAATTACGAGAGCTCAAAACAGCCTAATTCGCACGCAGCCTTGTGTAGAGCTCAACGATGTAGATCAAAAATCCTTTTTGTAAAAGAATAAAGAATAGAAAATTTTCCCATTTAATTATATATTCATTGTTAAAATAGTTCTCCTTTTATTTATCTATCTTTTTGATTCACTGTAACTTGCTTTTAGTTTTCCTATCTGTATTAATTTAATTTAAGAACGTTAATTAATAATCTATATTTGTTAACCGTTATTTATCAGTTTTAAACACGAGAAAATTTTCCACTTTCATAATAATATTTCTATTAAACATTTTAATATTTAGATGGATGATAGTCTGCCGCTCATTTTATATTGTAGAATTTTTATAAATAATTCTTATTATTTCAATTTCACTAAGAGACAATGATTTCACATACATTTTTGTAGAAACCTTTATTGAAGAATAAACTGACTTTGTGTACATTATGCGTAGGAAATAATATGATAATGTTTATTTTTATCAGAATAATTGTAAAATTAAATTACTAAACCTTTTTGTTGAGTCAGATATTCTATGTGAATATCAGTAGCTTGTTTTTGTAAGCATTGCTTACATAATATGATTAGTTCGTCAGTAATTCAATCTTTTGCGATGAATCGTTGGAGTGTGACATTCTCAGTAAAAACTGATAATTAATGTTTCTTGTGAAGGACAAGCATACCGTAGAGTCAGAGTCACATCAATCGTGCATGGCAACTCACACGAATGCTGCCACGAGATACACCAGGTGACTGTTTGACCACGAGAAAGTTTTCCAATTTTCCACAGTCACAACGAAAATCACCCTGAGTGGGTCATCGGCAATAATTAGGGTCATTACATATTAAATTTTAGCTTAAATGGGAACATCAATAAAAATGTAATATCTGATCATACGGAGGGTAAATAGTGTGTGGCCTCACTTATAGCCATTGATAGCTTTTCGTTGGTCTTAGACAATACTTTGGAAACCTGTGGTGTTGCTTGTGTTCATTTAGCTATCTGCGAGTATTTTGTGCCTGCGCTTTTGTTAGTGCCTAATACTGCGTTTTGCAGAGTAGACGTAGGTCCATCCAATGTGCTCTATTTGCTGTAATTAGGCAATTTCATATATAAACTTATTCCAAAACGCGCTGAATACAATTTGAAAACTGACCAGCTACAAGCGATTCTCTCGCAGGATCTATCATGGATTAGCGAAACCAAAAATTGGGAATTACTGGATTATTTTTTATACAATTATAATGTTCAAATTTCTGCGATATTAAAAAAAGAGTTTGTCTCTAATGATCCAGTGGCATGATATTCCTAAGCGACGAAAGCAACAATATTATATATCTCATGATCATTATTTCTATGTGTACTTATTTCACCTAAGAGTTTACCTTAATCAAGTCATGTGGATAACAATTCTTTAAATCAAGTTTGCGAGATTGAAGTAAACACCAATCCAGTTTTATTTAACCAGTCGTCGAACAACATAAAAAACTACCGTCAGTCGCAACGCACTGACGTGTTTCGACCTTCCATGATCATCATCAGAGTACGACGCCAAACTGACTAGCGAGGATCATTCCGCATTGCAAACATATGGAAAGCAAAATAAGATATGTGGCTCTCACCTTTAGTAGTCTTGCATAAATTGTACGTGACTGGAAATGTCGGCTGCACAATTTCTATGCAGTCACGAACATGAAATGTTTGTAGCTGACATTTCCAGTCACGTAGAATGTATGAAAGACTAATAGAGGTGAGAGCCGCATATCTAATTTTTCTCTAATAAGCTCAGAATTCGTACAATATTTATTCAGATATATAAAGGATTTATTAATTTCATATAACGCCAAAAAAATAAAATTACTGTTTATATATATAAACTTTTTTTTCAAAAACGCACATACTAGTTTACATATATGTGCTTGTTTCGTGTTAATATAATATAAGAAATGAAACTCCACTAAAGACAACTATTAACCGTAAGAACCCCCACTCAGTTGCAGGCAGGAAGTCTCAGTATACCTACCATGTCTTGCTATTTTTATATTCTAAATAAAATAATTAAAGTCAATGTTTGCTCTTTTACATTTTTAATTTGGAATGGGACAACATTATAGATGGATTTGATTCTGATTAACATGGGCAGACGGAACTGCGGCTAAAATAGGGAAAACAGCTTATAAGGACGAATCGGATATAGACCGATGAAGCAACTAGTGTTTGTTCATTTGACGTTTAACTAATACTGTTTTCTTTGTGTCTGCTATGAATTTCATCACATTAAACCTAAACGCATCCGGGTTGAAATCGTAGCTACCCCGTATGAAAGAAAATGTTCGCTTAGATAATTTTCATTGTCTTTATCATGCAATTTTTAGTTTATTGAGAATGCATATATATATATATATATATATATATATATATATATATATATATATATATATATAGAGAGAGAGAGAGAGAGAGAGAGAGAGAGAGAGAAAGCAAAACCGGAACTAATTGTTAAAGTTTATAATTAAATAAAATTTCTACCATTATAAAGAGCTAAGTTTCTAGATGCTTTAGCGATTTGTTCGCTCACATGTTAGCTATACCTATTTTGAAATTATGCAATGTAGACTACTCCTTTTTCGTAAAACCATATGATGTGCAATCGTGTTTATTGTGAATTTGTCCGCAGTTAATGAGCGTGTCGCATTTTGAGACATTTTTTTTAAATTTTAAAGCTTTTTGTTGATATTTCTATTCCGATCTAGATTGTCTTGAATCGCTTGAATGAACGAATCCAGAATTGTGGTTGTAGATACTAGCATAAATGCTATTCATTAAAATATGTTATTCCAAGTATACCGTTTTTCATTCTCATACATTTAAAAAGTACTGAATTTTTTTATAATCACGAATATATTCATATACAGGTAATAAGACTCTCTTAAAATATTTTAATCGAATATACTTACAGATACACATACGTGCATAAATATGCATAAATACAAACATACATACATATATATACATACATAATTTATGCAAATTTATATATATGCATATCTATATGCATATATATATATATATACGTATATATATGACAATATACGACTTATATCACCGGTTAAGGAAGGTGCAAATAATCACACATTATAATTACTTGTTTCAAAATTTTGTCAATATATGTACCTTCATTTTCGCTCTCTACTACCTCGCCACCGTCCCACTGTTTGTAGTTGCAGATCAGTGTATCAATTTTCCCCCACAATCGAAGTGTTCTAAAATATAATCATGAAATAAGCAACGGCTAAAAATATTAAGCAATTATTTTCCTTTCACGGCTTGATAAGTCAAATTTTTATGTAAATAAAAAAATTAATTTTCCCGGTGTAAATTAAATCTAAAAATTCCTATTCATTGAAGTTCGTTTTGAATAATTGCGAAAAATAAATATTTTATTTATACTTGCCATCATCGCAATTTTTTGTGGATACAATTTAATAATTTATAGCAAAAATTGAACAAAATATATTTACCATAAGCAAGAGGTCTACATTCAACTTTAACTGTCTCAAAACTTGACTACATTAATTGACCATTTAGAGTCAGATCTATAAATCACAGAGCGAAGTGTATCGTAAGAACGCGTGTGTATGGTGTTTGAAATTACTTTGGATTTTGCCACAATGCATGCAATTATGCCAAGAAGGCGTAACTGACTGGAGTGCTTCAAAATGAAGTGACCAGTGAGAACCCATCAATCAAGGTCATAAATCGCTGCACCTGGAAATGTTAAGGATGCAAGATTTTACCGACCTACGAGTGCAATCGATGGTCCCGCTCAATAAACTGGCGGATATATTACAATCAAGAAGTAGAGCACTGCGCATTATGTATCCAAATTTGAGAAGAATTAAAGTGACATGTACAAATTTATAGATAAAAGTAAATACAGTTCTATTGTTTTGTTAAAATAACCTAACTTGCAAAAGAACACACATGTAATCGATAAATTGGAGCATAGTTTATATAGTTTCGGTGTCAACGTAATGGGAACTACAACTACAGGTAGGAATATTGTGCACAACTAATCTTTTAAGAAAAAGAATGAAAAAAGAGTATTATCTAGGGCAGACATTATTTCAACAGAAATTCCTCGCAGCAGCGCCTGTATAAGGATGAAGCAGTCAGCCCAATGATAAAAGCAGACTTCGAGCAGAAGTGAACATAAATTAATTAATATTTGTAAATTTGTTTTATTAAATCGATGCTCGTTATGCGAGCAAAATTCTATATATAATTGAGTAAAAATAAAGCATAGGTGGTACATTTAAAATGGCTTCTGATGGGTTAGAAACGTTGATTCATGGACTGACTTCTCAAATGAATGGTATAACTGCAGAAATAGATGTAATTGAGTCTCGGCTGGATGATACGCTGATAATAAACATCCGAGTACATGGACCATCCAATTTAGGTGGACGCAACAAATATAAACTGGGATTATTTGATCAAGAGCCAAATATATTATAAACACCGCCGTTGTATTTAGTTAATATTATGTTGCATTGACAATCCCAGCACAAACACCCGACTACCTGCGATAATTAGTTATCGTAATATGGTTTATGCAATTAAGGAGAGCAACTCTCAATTAAATTAATTCATTGTATAAACATACATCTTTAGTTTATTGTATTATTATTGTATTATGTATATGTTGTAATCACAAAATCAACTTTGCATAAGATTGAGAATTCTTAATTATGAATGAGATTGGTTTTGTATTTGTTGGCAATCATCATTCACACGGTATAAATGTAGCAGGGATTCATCATTTAAACCACCCAATTAGTGCACTGCATGCAAATTAGATACAAGAATATCGTAGCTTTGGCTCGAGCACGGGAACAGTTACCTACATGAAATATATTCATAATAATTTGATTAAATGGGTATGATTACTATGTAGATGTCGTAACAGAACAAAATACTTATCATGCCGATAATATGTTCACAGAGATCATAATCAATCAAAAATATCTCGTCAATTACACCAGATTATAGTAAATTATATATATATATATATATATATATATATATATATATATATATATATATATATATATATTCTTTTGAAATGCGAGCTTTAATAAAATTCATTGTACCCTTCTTATGTGCAAAAACAAAAAGAAATTTTATCAGATATAAGAAAAATTTTCTTTCTCATGGTCTTCTCAAATATCTACTCATGAACATATCTTTATATATAAATTGGAAAGCAAAACAAGATAGAAATATGTGAACAAAGCGAGTGTGAAAAATAGAAACCAATCAAATTGCGTGCGTCACATCCAGTTCAAGCTCAATGCTTGTACGTGCTTCTTCTGCTTACATAAATCCGGCTGCAACTTGTTTATCCATAAGGCTTCGTATGTGGCTAGCTCCCTTTTGTTTCTGCATTTAGTAATTACTTTGAATGCTACGTCTGGAGAACATACGTGCGTTGTTTCGATGATGTGTTGCGCAATAGCAGACGTGTATTCACCATTTGATTTAAAACAGGCGTTCAAGTTGCAATGTTCTCTCATTCGAGTAATTAACCGTCTGGTCGATCGGCCTACGTAAGTTGATCGACAACTTGCGCATGTATATTGGTAAATAATATTTGATATCGACATTAACGGCTGTTTCTCTTTGATTGCTGGTAAAGGCAAGTGTGTTACCCTAAATAACACTCGTAGTTTGGCTGCATTAAATGTGCGTGTCAATGCTGCTTCAACTTTCTTTTGTGCCATTCGGGAAACTGCATCCCCCTTAAATGGGATGTTTAGGTAGACGGTTTTCTTTTCTGGCCCATAGTACGTCTGTTTCTGGTTAACTCCCCTTTTAATAATTGATTCAATTAATTGTCTGGGATAGCCATTAGACATTAAATCGTTAATTGCTTTATTATATTCATTTTCTTTAGAATCTTGACTAACCAACCTGTCAATTCTTGAGAAGCAACCACGAACTGTTGATAATTTATATTGAAATGGCACAAAACTGCTGTAATGCAAATACTGTGCAGACTATGTTGGTTTATGGTTAATTGTTCTGTTTAATTTACCATTAGTTTCTTTCTTTAATAGTACATCTAGGAAAGGCAGACAGTCATCTTTCTTGTGCTCTGACGTGAAACCGATATTATTATGTGCTTTGTTGAAACTTTGAAGCAATTTTCGTGATTGCGACCTGTTTCTAAGTACAAGAAATATATCATCCACGTACCGTATATATTGAGCACATTTACTTATGTCACTTTTTAATGATGTATTTTCTAGGTGCCCTACGCAAGCTTATCTTATTATGCACGAAAGACGTACGATTTCGTTTTAATGGAAACATTTACAAACAGACTGATGGTGTCGCAATGGGAAGCCCCTTATCTCCAGTGTTGGCTGAGATTATTCTAGGGCACCTAGAAAATACATCATTAAAGAGTGACATAAGTAAATGTGCTCAATATATACGGTACGTGGATGATATATTTATTGTACTTAAAAACAGGTCGCAATCACGAACATTGCTTCAAAGTTTCAACAAAGCACATAAGAATATCGGTTTCACGTCAGAGCACGAGAAAGATGACTGTCTGCCTTTCCTAGATGTACTATTAAAGAAAGAAACTAATGGTAAATTAAACAGAACAATTAACCATAAACCAACATGGTCTGCACAGTATTTGCATTACAGCAGTTTTATGCCGTTTCAATATAAATTATCAACAGTTCGTGGTTGCTTTTCAAGAATTGACAGGTTGGTTAGTCAAGATTCTAAAGAAAATGAATATAATAAGGCAATTAACGATTTAATGTCTAATGCTATCCCAGACAATTAATTGAATCAATTATTAAAAGGGGAGTTAACCAGAAACAGACGTACTATGGGCCAGAAAAGAAAACCGTCTACCTAAACATCCCATTTAAGGGGATGCAGTTCCCGAATGGCACAAAAGAAAGTTGAAGCAGCATTGACACGCAAATTTAATGCAGCCAAACTACGAGTGTTATTTAGGGTAACACACTTGCCTTTACCAGCAATTAAAGAGAAACAGCCGTTAATTTCGATATCAAATATTATTTATCAATATACATGCGCAAGTTGTCGATCAACTTACGTAGGCCGATCGATCAGACGGTTAATTATTCGAATGAGAGAACATTGCAACTTGAACGCCTGTTTTAAATCAAATGGTGAATACACGTCTGCTATTGCGTAACACATCATCGAAACAACGCACGTATGTTCTCCAGACGTAGCATTCAAAGTAATTACTAAATACAAAAACAAAAGGGAGCTAGCCACATACGAAGCCTTATGGATAAACAAATTGCAGCTGGATTTATGTAAGCAGAAGAAGCACGTACAAGCATTGAGCTTGAACTGGATGTGACGCACGCAATTTGATTGGTTTTATTTTTCACACTTGCTTTGTTCACATATTTCTATCTTGTTTTGCTTTCCAATTTATATATAAAGATATGTTCATGAGTTGATATTTGAGAAGACCATGAGAAAGAAAATTTTCTTATATCTGATAAAATTTCTTTTTGTTTTTGCACATAAGAAGGGTACAATGAATATATATATATATATATATATATATATATATATATATATATATATTATGAATTTTACCATCAGCATTATGATCACATTCCAATTATTTAGCAATGAATTCCTACTTATTTCGAAAAAAATTAAGCACATTATTAATATCTAGCTTTTAAGATAAATATATATATATATTTATTATATCCATGCCCTTTTAATTAACACAGTATTCTTATAATTAGGAAAACAACACAAATAACAAAGTGGATAAGGCCATTTATTTCGTGAATACTAATCATCTCTTATACAATCATACATATTTATACATTTTGGGTTGTCAATTGGTTATGTTATCGGTGACAAATCTGACTCGTTATTACTGCTGTTTCTTGTTTTGACTAGTAGGTGAGTGTGTATGCGTTTGTGTTTGTGTTGTGTATGTGTGTTTGCATGTAAAGGTCATTCTCGCAGTATTGTGAAGTGATGTCTGAGATCTTGTCATTATTGTTTTGATAACTTGAGAGTTAGCCATTTGTGCAAATTGTTCACTGTTATCTATACAAGTGCTATTTTTCCCAGTATAGTTGATCGTTTCACCCCGCTGCGCAAGGGTGCTATTTTCGCTTGGTAACAACGCTAATGTTGATTGTCGTGTTAAACGCTCACACTGTTTGGAGACTTCTGTCATCGTATGCGCCTCTGTTATCTCAACTTCACCTTGTTGCCAATCCGATTGTACGGATTGGCAAACACAAACGCATACACACTCACCTACTAGTCAAAACAAGAAACAGCAGTAATAACGAGTCAGATTTGTCACCGATAACATAACCAATTGACAACCCAAAATGTATAAATATGTATGATTGTATAAGAGATGATTAGTATTCACGAAATAAATGGCCTTTATCCACTTTGTTATTTGTGTTTTCCTAATTATAAGAATATATATATATATATATATATATATATATATATATATATATATATTAATGTAAAAAGCACCCTATTAATACTGCTTAATTTTTTTCGAAATAAATGGAATTCATTGCTAAATAATTTAATTATGATCATAATGTAACTGACGGTAAAATTCGCGAAGTTAGAAAAGTTTAAAATGAAGATAATATTTTTCTACATAAATTAATAAAAATAATCGTAAATAATTTAAAATCCAAACATTTCTTTACATAATTTTATTTAAAATATATTTGATATTTGGCTGGATAATTTTAGTCATATTTTCGCGTATTTGTTCATTTTAATTTAATTTAACTTTTAGTAATGAACATATTTTTTCAGATAGATTATTTTTTTCTTCTTCATGATTTGTTAATAAAACACGGTTAATCTAACCCAGATTAGGTTTCGATTTCTATCTATTATAATGCGTGTCAGAAATTAATATCTCGGAATTCGAAAATTAATTCGAACTTCTAAGACACTGTGCAAAACAAGTCAATTATGTGTGAGTTAGCATGCTGTTTCGCACAATGTGCGATAGAAATATATATATGTATATCGCAACTGAGAGGAATTGAATAAAATTTTACAGCAAAATTATTTTAAATTTTTGTTTAAGCAATGGGATTTAATTTCTGAAATGGCGATTGGCGAAATTAACTGAATTTCTGGTTTCGCATAAAAATAAATAAATGATGGAACCTGTGATTATCTAATATCTAAATTTTTTAATGAACTAATTTTCCTTACTATCCTTGAAATCGATGATTTATTTATGTATAAATTCATACAAAATATTGCGATCGATGAAAAATGCCAACAAACTTGTTTTAAACAAATGATATCGACATCGGTAACATCACCAAAATTCCGAAAACGTTACACCTTTCTGAAACGCTTAGGTGCGAAATCTGTATTTTCAATATTCATTGCAATGTAATTAATTTTTAGCTTTATCCCAATTGTATTTTATTCGTGTAGGTCTTATGACCATGGGAGGAAAACTCGAATCCAGCGTATGATTTTTACACCCAAAGGCAGAATTTACTGATTTTCTACTGATACGTGAAGAGATTGGTTGCAATTTTTCAATCGAAAATTTGTTTTAAATATGCATTTTGCCTCCTGCGCGACAATTGGTTATTCAAATTGGCAGTTCCTAGTATTTGTTTAATATGGGACACAAGATGCAGAGAGTAGGCCAACTCGTTGATACATAAGACTGTTGGTAAGTTTTTTTTTCAATTTAATACTTCCTTTGCGTGAATGAAATTAAAAGTGGTTGTGCAGATGATGATAATTATTTAAGATTGGTTATTTAAATTATGATCGTGATCTATATATAAATACCAGTCCCAATATATACAAAATTTGCAAATATAGACGAAGTATTGTGTAATGTAGAAAAGGTAATTCATTCAGTAAATCGCTTTCGTCCATACTGGGAATTCTTCACGTACTGGTCATAGTTTGTTTCGGACAGTGTTCGAACTTGAACACATCCGCTTCGGAATCTGGTATTCTAAAAACCGCGCCATCCCACCCTCGACTACATACAAATTTAAGTTTTATATTAACGAATTTTATTTGGTTAGACTTTCCTTTAGGTGGAGTCCATATGGCATCCCTTTAAACATAAAGTTCCAACTAACCATCCCCAATCTGTCATTACTGAACAGACACCACATTACATGGGCAAGTGGTATTGAAATGAACATTTATATAAATAAACGAACATTGGTTGCGCGGGTGGTGATAACAATTATTATAATCAAGGTTGTGGTCTTGATATAAACACATGACCCATTAATTACTTACATATGTCAGTATAAACTAAGAATTGTATAGTGTAGGAAAAGCAATTCATCCAGTAGACCGGTTTCGGCCTTATTAGGAACTCATCATGTAATGGCCAGAATTTGCCGCAGACAGGACTCGAACCTGAGCACGTCTGCTTCGGAATCTGGTGCTCTAATCACTGAGTCATCCTGCTGCACTCTACACTGCACACAATTTTCAGCTATATACTAACTAATGTAACTTGGTTAGTCTATTCTTCATTTAGGTGGAGCGCATATGGCATCCCTTTAAACATAAAGTTCCAACTAACCGTCCTCAATCTGTAATTATAGAATAGACATCATTCTGCCCGGGAAAGTAGTATTGCGTGGATCATTTAGAAAATAAACTGAATTATTTTAAATCAAAGTTCCTATCTTGATATTGCAAATTGTCAAATTATGGACATACATTTAGTACAGTACACACTATGTATTTTATAAATTAGAAATGGCAATTCATTAAGTAGAACGGTTTTTTTCTTATTGCAATCTCATCATGTAACATTATTTTATAAATTAGTAATGGCAATTCATTAAGTAGAACGGTTTCTTTCTTATTGGAATCTCATCACGTAACACACGGCAGTGTCGAAATTTTTGAAAACCACAATTCTGACTGATGTTACCACGAGCTTTACAATAAAGAAACCTACCCAGAAGTTGAAGTTCATTTTCAAACTAAGGCACTTTTTAGTTTATACTAAATATATATATATATATATATTAATATATATATATAATAAACGATAGCTACAATACAAATACAAGATTTATCAGTTCCGAATTATGGCCGCCGCATTTCTGAACAACTACTGGATGAATTCCCAAAAACGGCGAAACCGTTTTACTTCAAGCATAATAAATATAAATATATATATATATAAAGATATTGTCAAATCTAAATTGACATTTATAGAATAAATATAATTAAACCGTATGGAATTACATTTACGGCTGTTTGTGGTTTCACGATGTTTTAAAAATTGCCGTTCAGAACGCGTAGAAGAATTAACAATATTTCAATTGACCTTGTATTACCGTAAGCCTCAATTCCCGGTATACCTAGACTCATCCTGTTTGCAATAGGCTACAGAATGAGTGAGGCTAATAGAACTGTTGATGGAAATGACTCAAACTCAATTCCCAGTTAACCTAATCTTATGCTGTTTGCAATAGGTTATAGAGAGAGAGAGAGTGAGGTTAATAAAACTGTTGATCAAATATAGTAATACTCCCACGTTTTGAATAGACCGAGTATGCGTCCAATAATAACGAGTGATATATCAATAGAAAAAATTAAATTTATATTCGTATTCTGTATAAATATTATTTTCATTTAAATAACTGTGTAAATCCATATACATATGAGCATCAAGGTGTGGTTATGTGATCCACCTTGAGTACATAATGTATCAGCAGAAATTATATATATATATATATATATATATATATATTTATTTATTATTATTTATTTATACCCAAATCTTAAATATGAACATCAAATTATATATACATCCACACTATATCTTATGAATATCAATATAATCTTATAGCAGACACGTGACATCTTTCGACATCTTTTGTAATTATCTAAATATCCATCCATTTTATATACGTGTACACAAAGTTTATGCATATCATATAATCAAATATGTGAGATTCACAATGACCAAATCAGTCAAATACATATTCGTTAATTTTTAAATATCTAATTATATGCATTTTCATTCAAACTACATATATATATAATTAAACGAACATTGGTTGCGCGGGTGGTGATAACAATTAATATAATCAAGGTTGCGGTCTAGATATAAACACCTGATCCATTATTTACTTACATATGCCAGTATAAACTAAGAACTGTATAGTGTAGAAAAGGCAATTCATCCAGTAGACCGGTTTCGGCCTTATTGGGAATTCACCATGTACTGTCCGCGGCAAATTCTGGCCAGTACATGGTGAATTCCCAATAAGGCCGAAACCGATCTACTGGATGAATTGCCTTTACCACAATTCTCAGACTACCTACTGGCATATAAGTAATAATAGATCAGGTGCTTATATATATATATATATATATATATATATATATCTGAACTGGCAAAACTTAGTTCTTTGAACTTCAAGTACCTACAATTCACCTGGAGTACATGACACATCAACGTATATATATATATATATATATATATATATATATAAACATATATACATATATATAATATCCACTCATTTATGACAAAATATATAAATAAATATTCATACACGTACAGGTGTGCCCACCATAATTATTATGTATGTATAATATCAGCAACTGTGTTGGCTCCTATCAAATTTTATATTGAAATCCAAATATCCATCTCTAATATTTATGCCTATACACATCATATGGTGTACATATTTAAATAAGCATATAATCAACCACGTGAGTTCACTCTCCATCTTATATGAATATCTAAATATTTATTCATATGTATGTCTACACACCATATATTTATTATGCATATATAAATAAACATAAGAAATCATGTGAGTTTCCCGTAATTCATAAATAAATATATAATAAGATACATCCATATATATTTATGTCTAAAAACCATATATTATAAGTTTACCTTCATAAACATTTAAGGAATTATGTGAGATCCTGCTACATCTAATTTTAATTTTTTTCATATCCCTATATATTCTTTTCCTGATTTTGCTTTTTATAGAATCGAGATCTTGTCTTAATTGACTGGGTGCCACATTTCCAATATATTATCCTAAATAGCTGATTTTCTTGACGATGCCAAGCCTTTGTTAACCAATTTCTGAGTTAATTGTTGATAAATTCTGTTGATTAATTGCTTTTTCGTACGCCCAATATATGTGCTACCGCCCAAACATGATCCTTTGTACACTATAATTGATTTGGAGAGAATTGGCAATTCATCTTTGGCATACAACCTCATGATTCTCTGTGATATTAACTTCATCACTTGGAAAATATACCTTAGTTAATTTATTTAGCATCCGTGTAATTTTTGAGGCCGGTATGTTGTCTCAAAATAAGAATATGAAAACCTGCTTGAAGGTACTGGTCGCAATAATTGCACGCTGGTTAAATACAAGAACTAAGGAGAAGTTTCCCGGTGTAAAAGTTAATAACGCATTTATCACACAGACAATCATGAGTTTAGATGCCAAAGATCAATTGCCAATTCTCTCCAGATCATTCTTGGTCTACAAATTCTCATGTATATCCGTTAGCATTTATATTAGACGTATGAAGAAGAAATTTATCCACAGAATCCAGCAACATTTACCGCAGAAATTAATTAAAAAAACGCTTCGCATCATCAGGAAAATCATCTATTTCCGATCATATATTGGAAAAAGGGCACCAAAGTCAATTTGGCTAATTTCTAAATTCTGCACAAAGCAAAATCAAAAATTATATATATATATATATGTATTATGTACATATATATATATATATATTATACCATCGATTTATATGGAAATACATAAATATTCATACATATACATGTCTGCACACCATATATATAATGCGTATCTACATCAGCATATCAGCATCCGTTTGAGATCTTCTAACATCTTATATAGGAATCTAAATCTCCATCTATATATATATATATATATATATATATATATATATATATACACGTTATATGGTGTATATATCTAAATAAGCATATAATCAAACATGTGAGTTCACTCCATGTTTTATAAGAATATTTTAATATTTATTCATATATATAGTGCACACTATATATATAATGCATATCTAAATAAAAATATATGCAACCATGTGAGTTCCTCCCCACATAGTATAAATAGTTAGTAATATCAATCCATATATATTTACGTGTACACAACATATATAATAAGCTTATCTTAAAAAGGCATCTGAATAATGAAAAAATCAGTCAAATACATTATTCGTTAAACCAGACTTGATTCAAGGAGCATTTCGCACGGTTTCAGCCAATAATAATTATGAGCGGATTCAGTACATTCAGGTAGACTAACGAGTCCTATATTAGCCTTAGTTGATTGTAACCAAATTTTTCTGTTATTCCGCGTCACTATTTATTCCCCTTTGACCTTTGTCTAACCAATTTTGGCTTAAGAACTTTTAATATATTTCTAGGCCTTTGCAAAATTATTAGCAATCATGGAGTATTGTCGCCCTGTCTGTAAACACAATTGTAGCGGATCTTAATTTGGATATAAAAATACATTCTGTAGCTATTTTTGCTTTTATTTTGCGACGATCTATATTGAATACTCTACACAGAAAACGGTTATAACATATATGTAATAACAGGCAAATATTTTTTTTCTGAATTTCCATATCTCACCTATATTTTACATTAGAGCGCTGTACACACAGCTTAAAGTATAAATTTCTTACCCTCTATCTGTTATGAATCACTTGATTGTTTAAATGAATAACGTATATTGGAAAAGACTGCTCTTAAATAAGCGATGCCAAAATTCAAATTATCAAGTAGAGATAATTATATAAATACGTATCCCATTATATATATATATATATATATATATATATATATATATATATATATATATATAAAAATATATATATATGTGATAGTGCAGTATAAACTAAGCATTGTATAATGAGAAATGGCAATTCATCCAGTAGACCGGTTTTGTCCTTATTGGAAAAATTTTTCGGAGAACAGGGCTCGAACCTGGTCATGTCTGCTTTGGAGTCTGTGAATTAACCACCTAGCTAGCCCGCCCTTTCTACATTATATAATGTTTAATTCATACTGTAAAAAATATGTCTAAAATAAAATAAATTTTTATATCTAGTTCGTAACCTTTATTTGAATAAAATATGCTCACATCCATTCGTTTATATATTAGTAAATTTGCTTACTTAAATTATATTTAATTATTGGAAATTAAATTGATGTAGAACATACAAACGGAGAAAATGTTGCTGCATCCAAAAAATGACGTTCAAATTTCTATTTAAAATTGGAACTGTGATGATTTAGAATTTATAAATTAATTTTTATTAAATAATATCGATAAGAATTTATTTTTTGACAAAATGTCACAATTATATTATTTTTATTATCATTAGAGTCCAAACAGGCCATTAATAGCCCAAAACGATTATCAGTAGAAAGAAAATTATTTGTACAGAAAAAATATTTACGCGTCATTCACAGGTGGATGATGGATTGTAATTTATTTGTTTACAAAATTCTCAACAGCATATGTGCTATAACAGGTACATATATTTAATAGATATTTCAAACACTTATTTTCGACTTTTCTTTAAATTAAATTTGCGAACATGAAATAAACACTAGATATAAAATAAAATAAAGGTAGCACAACGGTTTCTTTTCTACTTACGATGTTAAGCTGCTATCGGAATTCCGCATGTAGTCGCTCAGGCGATTGACTGTTCTAAAATATCCTGGTTTAGGAGGACATTTTTCAATTGAAATTAAATGACTCGACTTTGTTCTCACGTTGGCTGTAGTACTAGCACGATGTATCGATTTCCTCTGAGTCGAATCTGACCAAAGATGTTTAAATTTTGGGGATGAAATCATCTCTTCCGTTTCAACTATTTTGACAACATCGTCCTGCTTACTGGGTTGTTGTGTACTCATTGGTTTTGAAAAACAACAAATATGTACGTTTATGTTACCTGGCATAGACCTTTTGAAGATGCCATCTTTAGTTGGATGGATCATCATATGATCAGCGCGAGGTCCAATATTGATTTGTTTTGCAGATTCTAAATATTGAAAATTGTCAATATGATATCGATTATTTGCGCAATAATCGATTTAAATGAAAGGTGATTGTTAAGACATACTTACGTTTATAATGAAAGCATATAATCTTCAAAATAAATTTAGCTTCATAAACGCGATTGCATCAGATTTTTTAACTCAAAATAAGCCTCTGTAACTACGTGCACTCGACCAGGTGCTCAAAAAGCGAATCGCGTGATTTACACGAAGTGGCACCATTTCAAATTTTCAATTCACCAATAAAGCACAATGAAAGTTGCTTAATCGCAATCACTTCAAAATTTACATTGGATAATCTAAAAAAGCATTACTTGTTCCCATTAAACCGAGAGAAATGGAACTTAACGTGAAAGCCGTTTCTGCTGTTCCTATGCAAATTTATTATAAGTTTAAAATTTTAGAAATGATTTATTTTAACCATGATTATTTGCAAAAAATTTAGAATAACGTTTGCCTTTGTCAAATGTATTCTGATCTTATAGATTTTTCCAGAACTTAATGCCTTTTGTGTAACCATTAATTGCCATTTTACCACATTTTTTCTTAAAGTAAAAAAATTATCACTATTCTTCCCATTGTCAAAAAAGTTGAAATTTATGAACACTTTTGCCTTATAAACCGACCAAACAGTTATGGAGTTGTGAAGAGAAAATCAATGCATATTATTAATAAATATCATAAAGTAATTCTCGCTGAGAAAAACATTTTCATAGTTGTTTATGTCACCTTTCTTTGGCCCATTGAAAAGTTTTTACCTCTATTTTGTGGCATTTCGTGAATAGATTTGTACGCAAAATGAAACAATTTCTAAGAAACGTAATAGTATATACTTGTTTGTGAAGACAAAATTTCTTCTTCAGAAAAGAAATTTAATTCAAATTAATGTTATTAATAATTCCCTAGTAAACGTTTGCAAAATACTTTTTTTAAATACAGACCGCAATATCATTGTGTGTATGATGTTGCATCAATTTCCTCTGTTTGGGAGATTCCACTGCGAAACCACATATCTCGGTGTATATGAAATTTAATCCTATTAAATAAAATTATATTAGACACGCCTAAACATTAAAAAATTATTAAATTAAATTAAAATTAAATTTTTACACGAAATAAAACTTTGCATTAAGATCATAGTTACATAGCTACAAATGTGCAGAAGGTTGAAGAATTTTCTTCAGATAGCAATACTTTCTAAGCCATATTATCCAATAGTGAAATATACATGAAAAATACCTTGTGCAAATACCCTATATTAATGGTCGACTTTGACCCAGAAATTCAGGTTGTGCAATTTGATTTTATGCCAAAAGGGATCTTTCAACGATAGCTTAGCTTATATAGTAGCCTAAATATTGTGCAACAGGTTTAATGTAAGGTCGCATGTTTGGCCAAATATTGCGCCTTTCAAGAGCATTCGAAACGTAAGTTAATGCACGTGAAAAGCAAATTTATTTGCCATAGTTTGAAATGAAGGAAAATATCCGAAACGCCCTTGTGAAAAGTAAATGTGATAAAGAATATATTAAAAGTGGAAAATTTAGTTCCAATATGATCAGAGGGTCCCGCAACTGAATTACATTTCTCTGAGCTAGTTATGCTTCATAACAAAGGTGATTAAAAATTCTGAGATTAATTTATCATTAATTTTTATTGAGACATATACCATATTTGGCAGTATATATTTATTGTAAAGCAGGTATTTACAACACAGTTAATAATGGTCATTTAATTTTCGCCAGAACCACACTTGACTTTGGTATCTGGTTCATTATATAGCCGGTTTTTAAAGCAAGTTGGATAAAGTTAAATAAAACTCGTTATGTAGAATAACAGGCAGGAAGCGAATAGTTTACTGGCTGGAGGACACACAAGAGTGCGTACAAACACACAAATAATGACCAGTTTATGCTCAAATGATGTATGAACTTTTTGTGTTTATTTGGATGAGGATGAAGAATTTCGCATAAAACAGCCAAAGCTGTGCTTTGAAGGAGATTTATCGTGATTTATCTGAAAAAAATGTTATGCAATTGCGGAGATGTTCTCGGCTACGCCAGCTATGCCTAGTCTAAAATGTTTTTGAATTATCTTCTTCAGAATTTTCCTTTTATGTTCTTTATTGAGTGGCTTCTTACGCATTTTTGATCGAACACCATATAACTAGAAACGATTACATTAACCAGTTAAGCTGAATATTTGATGACAAACAGAAATTCAAATTATGCTAAACAAATAAAAGCAAGGTCTGAAACTATTCTCTTAAGTCGAGGTTGCGAGATTGAAGTAAAATCCGCCTGTCGCACGAACTGACACGCTTCGACCATCAGTAATCATATCATCAGATTACGGCGGCATACTGTCTATTGAGTATCAAATCACAATGCATATATATTGAAATCAAAATTAGATATGCGGCTCTTACCTCGAGTAGTCTGGAATATTTTGTAATTGACTGGAAATATCTCGGCTGCATAATTTCTATGCAGTCACAAACATTAACGTCTTGCAGATTTCGCCACATATACAAATAGGTGATACAATTTTAAAAATCAATAGTTACCCGGGTGTGGGGGTAACAATTCTTTAAACCAAGTTTTTACAGCTTGAAGTAAACACCATTCCCATTTGTATTTAACCAGTCGTCGAACAACATCGCAAGACGACCTCCACTCGCGCGCACTGACGCGTGTCGACCGCCGTGATCATCATCAGAGTACGACAAAAAAAACTGACTGTCGATTATCAAATCGCAATGTATGTAGATGTAAAGAAAAATTAGATATGCGGTTCTCACCTCTAGTAAGCTCGCATGAGTTGTACTTGACTAGAAACTACATTGTAATTAATATGGCGTATTATCGGAAATGCACGTCGAGCAACCCAATAAAGGAGCAACGATGCGCATATTAACGGAATCGATAACACCATAAGGCGCCTCAAATAAGTAAAACGGGTGGGCTCAAACATGTGGCCAGGAATGACGTCATAATAAAATTACGCGGAGTAGTTGGAACGAGCAACTTGCCGTAATTAAAAAACACATCACATCAATATGCAATACTCCAGAGCAAAGTCTGGGATACACCTGAAGACAATTCGAAGACCAATATACTTTTGAATTTGTAGGTGTAGTAGAATCACACTATGTCAAAAATAAAAAAAATATTTCTTTCGGTGGACAAAAATCTATTTACATGCATTCATATTGATAAAACCATCAATTTCTTCTGCGCGTTCATCAACAGCAACCGGCTATCATTTACCGTACCGACAAGTCATCTAAAACTGCGCCACAGTACGTACGCTAAAGATGTCCAATTCGCCTACAATGGTCAAAAATTCACACAAGCTAATAGAGTGGCGATGGACTGTTCGTTATGAAGTCGACTAGCAGATGCCCAGATGTTCCATAATGAAACATCAAAATTGAATTGCATAAAACATGTTTGTCATGCATATCTGAGGTATGATGATAAAACCCCCACAATCATAAATAAAGATTTTGAAAGAAATTGCACGCCTAAATATTTTAGCGATATTGACCAGTAAACCCAGTCTAGTTTTGAACGCAAAAACTCTCAGTCTATTGCGTTGTCTTTCCGTGACCTATTACTATTGATAAAAGTAGGTAGCAGTCAGAAAAAGCAAAATCAACTCGACAGTGCATCCATTGTAACATCGCTGTCCCAATTTCCAAAAAGAGAAATTCTATACACAATTTATGTTACAGAATAAAGAAAATCTTCTCTAAAGCATTCCAATGTCTTCTTAAGAAAAAGCCATATTTCCAGGTGCTCGATAAAATATGAAAGCTTGTTAAGTTTATAGAGTATAATTCTTAAGCCCAATTCAGTTAACTGTAAATTAAACAAACGCATTAACTAAGTTTTCAGATAAGAAAAACAGTTATTCCCAGATATGAGTTTATCAAACACATTGAATATTGCAATAAATCACTTTCGATCCATCGTGCCAACTGATTTAATGGAGAAATTGGATAATCATTAAATCAGCTGATAAGAAGTATCGAAAGCGTTTTTGTAAAAATATGAAACAGTTTTGAAACGCACTGAAGTATTTAAATGTCCAAAATTTGCAACAGGACGTACCTCCAAAACATTTATTGTCCGGTTTCGTGAGAAACATACAGAATGGAAATAGCTTCTCATAATTATTTGTGTATAAAACTGACAGCTCTGCATTGCAATAATGCACAGTATGCTTTTCTGACGACACATCGGATTTGTACACAGTGGTTAATGGTATGAATCCTGGAATGCACTGCTCTTCTTCATTGCTCCTCGGATAACCAAAGTTGGCATGTTCATCTAAGTTTCACATTTTTAATAACACGTAATTGAATATTATCAGTCATTTGCATTGCATACTTAAACTAAATTTCGTAATTAATTTAACGCAGAAAATCATTTTGTTTAAATAGAAGTAAATAGGGCATTATTTAAAAAATTGATATTTGAACTCGGCACCGTGTGTCCTTTAAATATGAACATATTTAATCGCATGGCCAGTGATTCATTTCCCCTCATTAGCATGCATTTTAATACTATTAAAAGGCAAAGTATCAATGTAATATCATTGTTGAGTTTGTATTATAATGGTCTGACTTACGTTAATTATAAAAAGTCTAATGCTTTGACGCAAAAAAAACATTCGATCTTTTACTATTGTTAAACAGAAAGATATTTGCATAAATCAATTCATTAAATCAAGTTTACGAGCGTGAAATAAACTCCAATCATATTGAATTTAACCACTCGTCGAACAACATAACAAAACTAACGCCAGTCGCAACGCACTGACCGGTTTCGACCTTCCATGATCATCATGAGAGTACGACGGCAAACGGACTATCGTGGATCAAACCGCATTGAAAATATATGGAAATCGAAGTTAGATATGCGGCTTTTACTTCTAGCAGTCTCGCATACATTGAACTTGACTGGAAATGTCGGCTGCACAATTCCTATGCAGTCTCGAACATTAACTATTTGCAGCTTTCGTCACACATACACATATAAACAATACAATAAAACAATAATTGATTGCGCGGGTGGTGGTAACAATTCTTTAAATCAAGTTTGCGTGCTTGAAGTAAACACCAATCCCATTGTATTTAACCAGTCATCGAACAACATAACAAAACTACCGCCAGCTGCAACGCACTGACGCGTTTCGACCTTCCATGATCATCATCATCAGAGTACGACGGCAAACTGAATATCGAGGATCAGCCAAGTTTTGACGAAGTGAACTCCAATCTCAATGTATATAACCAGTCGTGGAACAAAATAACGACACCTGGTTAAATACTATGGCATTGGAGTTTACTTCAAGCTCGCAAACTTATTAAAGATTTGTTACCACCACTCGAGCAATCAATTCTTGTTTAATTTAATTGTCTATATATATATATATATATATATATATATATATATATATATATCTGTGTGTGTCTGTGTGGTTCTGTGTGGCGACAGCTACAGATGGTTAATGTTCGTGACTGCAAAAAATTGTACCGACGACATTTCCAGTCAAATACAATTTAGGCAAGACTACTAGAGGTGACAGCCGCCTATCTAATTATGCTTTCTATATATATGCAATGCGATTTCATACTCAATAGTCAATTTGCCGTCGTATACTGATGATCACCATGGAAGGTCAAAAACGTCATTGCGTGCGACTGTTAGAAGTTTTGTTATGTTGTTCGACGACTGGTTAAATACAATGGGATTGGTGTTTACTTCAAGCTCGCAAACTTGATTTAAATAATGGTTACCACCACCCGCGCAAACAATTATTGTTAAATTGTATTGCCTATATATGATATATATATATATATATATATATATATATATATATATATATATATATATCGTTACCATTTTCAACATTATTTAAAATATGAAAACACACTTTATCCATAGAATAACATTTATTAATAAATCTTATTTCTACCAGTATCTGCAGCCATTATTCTGGATTCGTTAATATATTCGTTCATCCAATCCCAACTGTACTTTTGTCGTAAGCAATCTCCTCTCCGCTATGTCTCTCTTTGTTTTACGCAATATAGACCACTCCTTCTGTGTAACGTCATGTGGTGTCATCGCTTTCAATTTAAGTGCGTACGTAATTGACGCGTGTGTCGTATTTTGCGGAACGTAGGCTATTTTTGAAGGCCTGTCAATTATGTCTTTGTTCCAGTCCAATTTATTTTCCTTTTGATTTACTTTCTGCACGTTTAAGCAGGGGTTCAGCTTATTAATTGCAAAAGCTTCAGAAGCAAGAAGCATTATTTCTGTTTTGTCCTGTACAAAACTGAAAAATTGTTACTACTAACAGCATGACCTGTGAGTAATACATGCTCGCAAATTGCTGATTTTTTTGCAGGAGCTGCACCCCTCTTTAATAGTTTTTGAGGGAGATGCTGCTTTATTCTAGTTTCCAGCCTCTTTTTTCATCTGCCGATGTACTGAGCGTTGCAGGTACAATGAAATTTTTATACAGACAAAGGTGTTGACGTAACAGAGAGGCTACCTTTTTCATTTGTGCACATCAGTTTTGTTGCGTTAAACACCACTCTCACCTGTATTGATGGAAACTGTGCTTTAGTCGCTCGAACTACTTTTCTTTTGAAGATCTCAGCTGGCAGATCACCTCCAAAGGGAACAGTAAGCGTTAATCTCTGGGGTATTTTGTTTGCCTCCAAACTGGTCTCGATTGTGTTGCGTTTCCTCGAGTTGTATTTGATGAACCAGTCCGGATAGCAATTATTTCTCAACTATTAAAGAGGGATGCAGCTCCTTCATTGGTAAACATTAGTAAACTTATATTCTGGTCTTATCTGACAATAAACTATACAACCTTCATTCATGTCTTCCTTCAATTCTTGCCTGTGAAGCGTCTGATGCATCAAGCTCAAGTCATGTTACCAGTCAGCCTACATAAAATTTTTGTACATGATATGAAACATTTGGTTCTGGCTAACTTTGTAATATCCTTCTGATTCTCTTTAAATCAATTAGTATGTAATGCCGAGTGCATAACTGCATTCATTGTAGATTACCAAAAGCAAGTATATTTAGGTAAAATATAAAAGCCTTGTTAAAAATTCCACTCAAATTGACGATTTCATCATCTCAAAATAAGAAGATAAATGGTTATGCTGCACTAATTCGCACTTTGTATAAGGAACTGAAATGGATTTTATTGACAATTTAATAGTAGAAGCTGTCTGGTTGAATTTAAATGTTACATATAAATATTATTCTACAAGTTTATATTTCGGATATATGGATTGTCACCCGTTATAAGCCGAATTTTAAACTCGCGTTTAAATCTTCGCGTGACATACTATTGATAACTTGCTTTACTCTCGCAGGGCGATATTTATAATGGTAACCGAATAGTAAGACAGTAATCAGATTTATGAGAACAGCAATAGCCTAATCGGAAGCTCAGCTTAAGCTGAATGAAAATAGTACGCCTATCATTTTCATTCTAATAACCTTCGTGAGTGATTTTTTCGTTTAAATTTCCTCGTTACATTTCTTTTTGCAATTAAATAATTATTAACATTTCAAGATTGCACGAGAAGAAAATAATCAGTAGATGTTCCGGTTAATCAAAATACTTCCAACATTTTGTTTCTCAAACTAAAGTTTTTGTTTATAAAATCAAGCATGCAGTTTCGATATAAACAACACTCCCATTATACATCGAATTTATCAGAATAATTTAAATACATTGTAATGTATATTTAATCGAACGATCATTTAATTATATAAATGTTCACCTCAATACCATGTAGGCAGTACTATGTATCTTCTATTTTAAAAGATTAAGGCTGGCCAGTTTGATATTTAGACCTTAGGAAATGCCATATTGGCTCCACCTGAAGAAACATCTGTCCAAGAACCCATTAGTTATTATATATCCACATACTTTGTGTAGTGTACGGCAAGGTGGCTCAGTGGTTAGAAATTAAAACCCCAAGGCCGCCTTAACCAGTTTCGTGAGCTTATTTTACAAAAGTGTGATGCTAAGTGAGCTGAAAAAGATGGCCATCGAATGCCATTGAATGCCATCGAAATATTTTGGAGAAATTAAAATTGAAATTCATTCTCAGTTAGTCAAAACGCAAATCAGGTAATTTTGATAAATCCAATTTCGCAATTCTTTCATTCTTTTAAGTAACAGTACGTGAAGTGTTCCAAACAGGATGAAACCAGCGTGCAGGTGGGATTGCATTTTTACATTACAAAATGCTTAATCTATACTTTCAAATTTAATTGTAAATATATATATATATATATATATATATATATATATGGTGATTATGTCAAAATAGCAACTTTGATCTAAATAATTTTACCACAGTCCACGCAAACAATTATCGTTTAATTATTAAAAAGTTCAGTTCGATTCCATTTCCCCAGGGCATATTGTAATATGACAGCTTTGAAGTGACTTGTTGGAAATTTAGGCCTAAAGAGATGCTACCTGAACGCAAGGATAACCCAAATTAATAATAGTAATGGTGTATATAACAAGATTGCTAACTTGATTTGAAGTATTGTTGTCACCGACTAAGCTATAAATAAACGTTATTCTATATTAAGTTTCTTTATATTTTGTAAATATTGAGAAATTTAATTAAAGTTTCTTATCTTTGTTAGTTATTTATTATCTACTTTTATGTAGAATGTTTATTCTTATATACGCAAAACCTAAATTATGTTTTCATCATTTGTGCCCAATAGTTCAGTTTGTCCACTGGCAAAAATTTTCCAGAATCATTTATACCATTGCTGCTATTACCAAATCATTAAATTTCGGTATATTTTCTCTTAATTCAGTGCATATTTAATGACAAAATTATATATTAAACTGAAGTTTCCTACAATAATATTTCTTAACTAATTCGTTTTAAGGAAAATAGTTCAATATATATTTTTTCAAAGGTTTCCCATCTTTAAATATTGTTTGCACAAGAAAATTTTAAAAGTTTGATGAATTATTATTTTCTGAAGGGAGAAATATTTTATTTAACTTTAGACAACGTTTTGATTGATTTCCCATATTAAAGAAACATAATATGAAGGTCATATTAAATCTGTTTTAAAAATAAGTCAAAATGGAAATTTTCGATAGGCTGTACATAGAACATTAACACGAAAACAAAATAAAATTAATATAAAATGAGTAATTTATACATTGATTTAAGTATAAAAAATAATTTTTGAAATTTTTAAAAGAAGTTCACGATTAAAAATATTTCATGCTTACCGCATTTCGGTATATTACATGCGACCCTCAGTCCAATTCTGTTGTAACAAAACGGTGAATCTGAAAAAGAATCCGGATTTCGACAAAAGTTTTCATCTTGAGTTCCATTATTCGGCACCATCCAGTACCTGCACTCCTATTCGAGAAAAATATTTGAAATAAAAGTCGTTGAAATACAAAATGGATAGAATTTTATTCTTACATATTTTTTGAAACAACTATAATTGAAATCAGTAATAAAAAAATCTAGAATCTGCTGTTGCATGTTGAATGACACACCCTCGGTAAATTTCACAAAATATTGCATTACGAAAGTATTCTTCGTATTCCATTAATTCAAAAATGAACGTAGAAGAATTGGGTGTGCAATATGTAACAATTGAAAATATGTTTGAAATCGCGTGGAGTATTTGATTTTCAATAAGGCTTCACTTAGTTATTGGGTAGTTAGGCGTAAATTCGATTAAAAGGAATAGCTAAATTTTATAAATAATATACTTACATGACGTAAATTATTTTTATTCATTATTTATGCGTCACTTTGCACCAGGATTAATATTAAATTTTTTGCGTTAATGTTAATCTTAAACGCCATGCTGTTTTAAATTCGGAAATTTAATTTGCTTAAAGTAATAATTTTACTGCAAAAATAACAAAATTTGCGTTGGCTGATGATGATTCGTTTTTTGAAAAATTTTTATTTTGCCTTTAAATAGTTTTATTACACACACACATTGAAGAAGAAAACAATATTTGCGTGAGCGAAAACTTTTTTCGCGCAAAAGAAATAACTTCACTAATGGAAAAGTCGTATTGCAATCAAACGGCTTCATATCATTTAATATGCCTCATTTATAACGCTTCATGATGAAATTGACTTTTTAAATTTATTAAATCATGCTTCCATGTTGATTTTAAAATAACGAGAATCTAAATGCGCGGATAAATTATTATAATCAGATAAATATATTCAAAATTAAATGCGTGTCCACAAATTCATACACGAAAAAACCAAAAGAAAACTAAACTAAGACATGCATTTTCTAACTCCGTTTTGTTAAAATACTTTAATACTTGTTACCAGTTATTAATTTAAATCTTATATTTATATATATATATATATATGGTAAGGAGGTGCTGTGGCATCATTCTATCGGCTGATTTGCTGGAATATTATAGCATTTACATATTCTTTTGGTTTTTACATGAAATAAATCGAAAACAAATTTTGTTTTTTATTGTTCCAAAACAGGCTTTGTTAATCAATGCAAAATTAACATCAAATGATTTATTTAGCAAAGAAACACATTTTAGACATGGTACTTGGTAGGCCCCATAATGATGCTAGTGGAAGAAAAAATATGTCATATCAAAGTTTTGGCTTGTTGCGTATTTTGCGTGCTAAATCAAAATTATTACTATATTTACGAGAAAATCAAATTTTATTTTTCTACTCACCGTCGGTATGTACTTCGAAAATATACAATGGTTTTCCTATGTTTCCTATATTTAAAAATTCTGGATAAATTCTTATTCATTTATTGCTGCCTTATAATCCAATCACTAATTCTGATGAAAACTGGAAAAAATTGTACACAATAATTTTAAGATTTACATTTGTTTATACTCTGACTACCGTTTAGTAACAATTAGATAATTTACTAAATACGTCAATATTTATTTTAGATTTCGGTTCTCCTAAAATATTTGACGCAAAAGTATTCCATGTGTACAGTAATGGAATGTTTATTATATGCTCCATTAGAATTCGGAAGAACAACTAATTTATGAACATGCTTATAAAGTAAAATAAAGCAAAATATCAAATAAACGAATTCCTAACCTAAAATGAAATGACTCCAGTTAGAAGCCAACAATAATAATTCATGAACAATTCTGATACCTCATTATTTTCGTTCTTTGAAATATTTCCAATGTAGTTACTGCCATCTCCTTCGTAACACCCAGTTAATTGTTCTAAAATATGTTAGAAGATTTGATTTTAAAAACATTTAAATAATTATTGTGAATCTAATCTCTGCACAAAGTTAAAAGAGACGCTAAAATCAAAACAAATCGTTTGTGGCTTTATGAATGATACCAGAAACATTCAACAAAATAAAGCAAATTTCTATCAAAGAATTATAATATCAAAGGTAAGTAGTGCTTTTAAACTTCTGTTAGCGTGCAGATTTCCAGAATTTTACCGTTGCTGTGACTGTTTGTATGTAAAACGTCATTTAAATCTAAAAAAATTAGAAAATCACAAATGATGTATGTTATTAAGCCGTCATTGCTGCTAACGGTGTAATGCGTGTTTTTTAATCGAATCCAAAAGCATTCTAGAATGAGAAAATCTGGATTGCGTAACATCAACACATTCCTATATGTTTTTCTAAGCAAAGGGTATCGATGAACCAAACGCAAATCTGTAGGATAAGGCAATTTCTAAAGAAACGGATGCAAAAGATTTTTAGACTATGATATTCTGGCATGTTGAACATAAATTGCATAATCTCTGAACACAATTCGTACTAAAATAAAGTTCAAAAACATGTAGATTTTCCTTTGTTTTTCGAAGCAAATGTGATACTAAAAGGCGAATTCCGAAAGTTATTAAATAAAGCACATTTTCTTCACGTGTGAAACAGTTAAACGAAATTTGTACACAAACTGAATGTTATCTTGTGTATAGTTCAAGTTTGCCTGTGTGCTTTTGCATGCCAAATTTTACCTCACTTGCTTTTTCTTTAATTTATATAATACCCCTTATTCAATTATTCCATAATGAGTATCGGGAAAATACATTTAATTGAGATCTTGCACATTAGATCGCCTGTTTAAATATAATTAATTCGTTTTGCAGATTTTCAATTTTTGTTTTATTTTCTTGAACATATTTTGTAAAATATGTCAGCGATACATGAATCTGAGTTACGGCAACGGCTTATTAATTATTGATTTAAAAATGTATGCGAAATTCCTATAACCATCCATTCCTTTTTCATTTGTACACCGTTTTTATTAGCAAACTTCGATCTTCCTTAGTTATCTTAAAAGAATGAGGAAATTTTGAAATTGGATTTTTCAAATTTAAGCGATCTGTGATCTGACCAAACACAGGATGAGGTACAGATGTTTTCTCGTTTGAAATATTTACGATGCCAGTGGTGGTATATTCTTTTGGTCTACATTTCATCGAAACCATTTCAAAATATAATGAAGCCTGTGCTATATTTCATTTAGCCATATAATTTATACTTCTAACTGACATTTCATTATATAGGTACGTGTTAGGTGTGTAATTAACCATAAAATCCATGTAAAACCAACTAGGTCAGACAAGGGGTCAGTATATCATTTTAACATTTACATGCGTTAGACTAATTGTTTTACACTCACCATGTGAAATGACGTAATTGAGATTGCACTCACATTATAATGTGGGTAGCCAAATAAATCAGATATGCTATTCAAACAGCATGGTCAGGTAGGTGATGAAAATTAGAAGTCAAACAAACAATGCAAGTGTGACATTTAAATCAAACCACTCGAGTTGTGGTGCCGACTGACTTTTTTTATATCAGCTGTTATCATAAAATTTCATAGGCGCAGGTCACGAATGTGCATGTGTGCGTACATTCACAAATCAAAATCATTCAGTTAAATATAACTAATACACATGCATGTCCATCCATGCGGAACTGAAGTCAACAAATTTGAATTTCCCCTTTGCACGCGTTAGACAATTTATTTTCTTCCGAACATTTGAAACAATGAAATATCAGAGGGATATTAATGAATAGAATGGGAAAAGTAAAAAAACAAATTCGAGTACTTGATCAGATTTATGAAAAATGAGAAGTTTTATATTGATATGAAATAAAATAAATGATGTTTAAACAATAAATTAAAGAAAATTAATTACCAAAATTAAAGGCGATATTAGAATACCAGATAACATTTATTTAATGTGCGTTCAACTCACTAAAATCCTAAAACAATAACCGATCAATTAGAGCATATAATTTTGAATGATTGTATTAGAAATATTTAATTAACTAATAATGAGGTTATAGGCCCAATAATAGACCAATTTTAATCCGATATACGTAATATTTTAATTTAGTTAGCTTCAGTTCTTGGAAACGTCTTTTCCTATCGTAAGATAGTCCTGAGTTCCAAATCATACTTTACGATCTTTCCACAGTTGGTTCATTCATAAATTATTCTCGTGATATAATTTTGATAGATTCTTTTAGCAATCTCCTTATTTTGTTCCAATTACATATCGCTATGCGTCTACCATTATTCTTATTAATAGTATGTGCAGTCTCCATTTTATAACGGTAAGATGAGATTAAACAACATATCCATACATACATTCAGTTCTATTTTCTTATTTTTTTACTTTGATTGGACACGTGTTTTAGCAAAATACCTGAGACTACTATCACTGTGTATGGGACTTCATGCCCTCCTGATGATTCTAACGTTCACTTTTTTTTGTTTTGTGGTCTAATGCGAAACATAATGGACTGCCTTAAAATTGTTCCTTTATTTTATTTAAAAGCTACAAATTTACATTCCCACTGCGTTTAGCGTCTGATAGAATCATGATCCAACGATCTTCCTTCGGTCTATCAGCTGTTATGTATCTCGAATTAGGAATAAATATTCGTACAAGAACAATCATTAATTTTAATCATGGTTGCGAGCTTGATATAAACACCTAACCCATTATGTACATACATTCGTAAGAATAAACTAAGTGTTTTATATTGTGGAAAATGCAATTCATCCATTAGACCGGTTTCGTCCTTATTTGGAACTCATCACGTACTGACCAGAATTGTCAGCGGACAGGGCTCGAACCCGAGAGATCCATCATTTAAATTGGGAGGTTCATAATTATCCCTGGAAAGTTCACGCGATCAATCTAATTCCATCTTCCAATGGTTTGCGTCTTATAATATAAAGTTTATTATTGTTAATGAATTAAGTATACGAATTTTATATCATACAGGTGATTTTACTTTAAATTAAAAAGTATTCCCGAGTAGGTATCTCTTTATAATTAACTTGACATCCAATAATGGCAATTCATCTAATTACTCTGTTTCAAGAGTAAATCGAATTTCGCTCATTCAACTTGTAAATTTTATGGGAGTTAACATGTTTTTTTGCCCCATTTTTCCAGATCATTAATATGTCATTCAATAAATGTATATACAGTTCAGGTTTCAATGATGTCCCATTCAAATGATTATTTTATGCCACAGGCTGGCTCAGTGGTAAGATACACAGACTTCGTTGCATACGTGCTTAGTTTCGAGCCCTCTCCGCAGCAAATTCTGTACAGTACTTGAAGTGTTCCCAATATGAATTTCCTGTTCTACAGTATACAATGCTTAGTTTTTACCAACAAATTTAATATAAAATTTGATTGCTGGTTATATCAAAATCTAAACCTTGATTTAAACTAAATGTCAACTGGTAATGGGCACTTTTTAAATTACGGTGTCGGCTGGATATTTAGGTTTCAAACTTAGATTGAAAATTATTAAGATCGGCTTTCTAATATCAACTGAACTAAATTGTCCACACTTACTGTATTCTCTTTCGGATAAAATATTGATTATTATTTTTTTTTAAATTCTCTATGTAGCACTGCATTTTGCCCTTCAAAATTGAATCAAATTCCGAACAAAAAGCGTTGTTTTATTCGCTTTATTGCAATTTTGCCATGCACCAGAGCACTAGGCATTTATTTCCAAAATTTTGGAAGTAATAAGGTTAGCATAAAACAAATTAATTACACCACAACCTGTCTTAGTGCTACACGAAATATATAACGTAAATGTAGCAAGGTGTTCAATGTTGAATTACCGCAATAAGGTACATCACAGTAGTCGTATGTGCCAGAAGGTATATAGCACCAAGGTCCTCGACTATCAATATCCGGAGAACGGCAAAAGTTCTCCTGTTCATCTATCTCATTTTCTTTCCAAAACTGGACGAATGAGCGCTTCTTCTGCTTCCATGGTAAGCAGGTTTGACCACTTTTTGTTGTACGAAGCTTGCCACGATACTCGTAGCCCGACGCCTGTAAGTTAATGCAAAGAAATCAGATTTAACGTCCAATTGTGTCCACCTGGTTAGAACCATTCGACTGGCATTCAAATTTATTCTAATTACATTGATCAGGTATATTTTTACGAGTAATTATGAGGTGATTCCTCGACTCAGCCGTTTCGTACAGTCACCACTTTTTCTACACGATGCTTTAGGCGACATTTGTAATTGGTTGAAAATCAAAAAATAAATTTCAGCATATTTATTATTGTTCTGTGCAAAATTGCATTTAATAACTTTTTCTTGGCAGCCAATGCAATTCGTAGAACGACATAGTTTACAAATAAAATTTTGGTGTACCAATTTCCAAGGTCTTCTTAAACACTCGATAAAAATGCAGTCAAACGGTTGATTATTTTTACCTTATCCTTGCTGTACTCAAAAAGGTGTGTGCATACACTATCTTCAATTTGACTCTGATTATTTCGATTATGTAAACTTATAGGTTATTTATGGTGTAAACTACAATCAACTGTTGGTTATAAACGAACTTATATTTATTCTTAGCCTTGCATTCTGGATGATACACTTCGTCATTCATTTCGACTTTAAGTTGAACCTAGCGATACAGGCTCTTTTATTATATAACAAATAACTTGCTACATCGTCATGAAAGAGTATGGATGGCGTTTCAGACCTTAAGACCAATAGCAAGGCTAACGCTGATCCATCTGGTGACAAAAATTACAGAAAATACTAATCTAGAAAACGCGTAAAATTTGTTTACGTAACTTTCAACGCTATAGTGATAATTCGCAAGACTGATCCAAATGTTTCTGGGTACAAAACCGAACGTAGTATTTTCTTTAACTTAGTATAAGTGTCGATTAAAGACTCAGCCTTTTTTGTTGATGGCTTTTATTTTCTACGTTAAGCAAAGTTTAGTAAAACGAATACCCATATATATAATCTAATCGTACCTTTGAGGTTTATCTCAATGTAAATAAAATATAAATACTGATAAATAATGTCCAATTGTCTCAAATTCCGCAACAAATATATTTTAGATAAAGTGTGAAATACCGTCTCCAACTGATGAGTCATTAGTAAGCACGAAACGAATGTGTACATAAGCGTACACCTTCCGTTCATGCTGACTCTGTTTTATGCTTCCGGTAAAATTTTAATAAAAAAGTTACTAGGTGCATAAGAAATAACACACGCTTGAACACTTAGAACTTTGTTGTCCTTATTTGGCTCAAAGCTTCATCTATTTGAACTGCTGTGTTCGGGATTGGAGCCTGGGGAATTTGGTCAGAAACTTGTCTCATTACCGACGTCGTACATGCTCAATAATGGTAATTATATAATAGTCTATGATTTTCAGTTTCCTTCTGTTGGATCCAATTTGGGTATCAATTTCGTCCTTTAGTAGCGAAAACCCATCCTTGTCCTGTCGTTATAATTGGTACACCATTCCAACTCGTTAAGTCACGTTTAACTATTTTAAAATATAAAGATCCAATTAAATTCTTGTTCGCGTTATTTGCTAAGCATTGTAAAGATTAGCAAATGATATTCATTAACTGACCAAATTTCGTGCATAAACAGTAATCGCTAAAACACACGCGATTGCAAATTGAGCACATTGCCTACAATTCAAAGTCTCGAAATACATCTGCTTTACAAAAAAAATCATGTTATTATCCTACTCGTGTTTTTTGTCATTCTTTCGTAGAGATGAATTATATTTGGTGTTGTTTTTTATTCTTCTAAAGTTCCAACGAGCTAATCGTAATCTGTCATTAGAAGATAGAATCTATGACATCTGGAAAAGTGGTATTCCAATTAAGTGTTATGGCAGGATTTGATTATATATATATATATAATTTTATAAATTACACCGTGCCCTTGTCGACAAATGCAATACCTAAATAAGACAGATTTCTGAAAATTTTGGCACTAGACTTTGGCTGCCATAATTTCAACGACCTGGATTTAACCACGTGTATTTTTATCAGTCTCGCAAATTATAACCTTTATCATAGAAACCAATCATTGCACACAATTTTCATTTACATAGTAACGTATGAAATCCTGGCTACGGGAATTTTTGAAATAGTTAAATGAGCCTACCGTTGGTGAAATCGGCTCGAGTTAGAAATTGCTTGTTTAATCGTATGCAAATTTTCCATTCATACTTAAAGATGACCTGTAATCAGTTCCCAACATTTCACTTTAATTCAATATCACTTCTCAAAATAACATGGTGTTTCCTTCAAAAAGAGAGCAGAATCCTACCATCAGTCTTCAAATAATTAAAACTTCGTCAAATGGAATGGCGTTCGTCGTAAAACAGCAGATCTGATGTAAAAATAAACAAAAACAAATGATATCAAATTTTATGTAGAATGCGACACGTGTAGCACAGTGAATAAACTTCCACACGCCAAAGCACAATGTGCTGCGGATCGTTCCCTATTCGCGGCGAAAATTTTGGTTAATTAATTACTAGTTCACAACAAGGTCGAACACGATCTTCAACATGCATTGCTTTTGCTATCGGATGATAAGGGTAGTATATACTGATAGTATATATATATATATATATATATATATATATATATATATATATATAACCAAACGCAAAAGGAGATACATAATTGTGGACAACTTCATAGTGACGGGACAAAAGCGAAACCATCAATCAATGGTCAACACCAACTGTCCACCTGAAAATGTAAAGGAATACTGATTTTATCGAAATACATATGATATTAATTAACCCGCAATAGCAACTTGCGTATTAAAATTCATCGATAAGAGCACTGAGTAAAAAAGAATAATATTCTTATTATTACTTTCTGTATTAAAGAAATTATAAGGCTATTCATGTATTAGGTGTTGCGGACCTAATAAAAAATTATTTCAGTTGTGACCAGAAGGATAAACCAAAGGCAGCATTCGTTTCGTGCTTACTGGCGACTCATCAGTAGGAGCCGGTATTACGCCCTTTAACCACTATATATTTTGGTCAAGAATGTGGGATAATATAACGGTACAATCTCCTATACGAATGTGTAAACCTGCAATAGTGAAGCTAACATCATACAGTCTACGACAATGCGACTTCAAAGCTAACTCACACAATATAATAAATATACCGAGTCTTTAAAGGATACTAACACTATGGCTATTGTGTTAGTAACCGATACCAACATTATTGTACAGAAAAGGTACATGGTACTAACACTATGTTTTCCATGTCAGTACATGGTACAAACATGATGGATATCAACCTAATACATACTTTCATATACATTAGTTCACCGCAACAAACAGTATTTAACTGTTAAATGTAAGGCTATTTGTCATCGATACATACTGCAATTTAACAAAATTAATATTCTATTTGTACGTTGTAAATGTATGTTTTATGAATTCTTTCGTCAAATATAATCACAGCTTTATAAAAACGTGAAATTATTAAAGAAACCGTATACATTTTGCCATTTTTTTAAATTATTACCAACAAATTTAATTATAGAAGAAAAAGGCATGTAAAAAATAAGCAAATATAATTTGTACCGTGTTTTTACAATTGTAAGTAAATTGGCTCTCTAAATTTTTATCAGTATTCGGCATATGAAAACTATAATGTCTTGACAATGGATGGAATCTCGATGGTGGTATTATTTCGTCCAGGATAAATCGACTTTGAGCTTGTGTTTGCTTCAAGCAACCCGTCAACAATATCGCAAATAATACGAAATGTAGCACCGCCGAGCATTGATGAAGAAACACGTATTGACATTTAGATTGATACTTCGCCATTGGTAGGGTACGTGCTTCTATGGCGTCATTTATTTGTATTTATCAACTATTTTTTAGAAAAGGAAATTGAAAAAAATTCATAAAATTAAAATTCCTTGATATTGCTCTCAAGCGAAACCAAATGGAAATAACATAAGTAGCAGAGAAACCTAAACACTGGCTAATATTTCATAATATCAGTTCTAGTGAAAAGGATATCATGTACTATTATAATTTTATACATATTATTAAACCAAAATGTATTTCTATTTCGGTTTAGCGCATGCAGTTCTAGAGTGGCTAAAGCATAGTTTAGCAATCTTTTGGCGATTTTTTACATAAGTATTTCCAACTTAGGTAAACAGCACGTGTCTATCAAGGGTAGTATTTACATCTTTTTATTCCAGATATTTCTGCATAATCCACTTACATTTCAACTTTTTCTTGTCTCGAAATAAACTTACGTCCTTCTCCGTAATATAAATCTGATCCAAATTCGTAGAATCTACGTCATGAGTTGAATAATTTAGAAGCATATTTAATTCGGCAGATTTCGAGGTCTATCACAAATTAATATATCACAAATATTAGACATTATCAAAACATTGAATTATAAAGTACCATTTAATATATGACGCATCATGAAATTTATTTAATAGGCAGATTGTTCTGTGAAAAAAATTACATTCTTCGTAAATGAAAATTAAATATGGGATACTAACGATGGTTACAAGCACGCAGGATTTCTTTATTAAATAAGAAAATATATAGTCTGTTTAGAAAAACCTTCAAAGAATGATTTTACATTGGCTAAGAAATCGATAATACAATTCCAACAAAAATATGTTTATGGTGTTAACAAAGGAATAAACAATCTATACTATCTACCTAGCACATTGATGTAAATGGGGTATTGTTAACAACATTTCAGTTTCCAATGTATGTCTTAATTCCTTCTTAGCAAACCAAAATTATTTGTTTCGTGACAATAAATGGCACATATTGAAGTCTATTATTTCTTTAATAATATAAGCATTATATGATAATAATATTATGCTGGAAATATATTCGAATTTCAATAAAATTCGAATTTAACCATGCAATCCCATTTCAAATTAATATTTTTTTACTTTGAATTAGTACGTCAACTAAGCCGTAAATTAAATCATGGGTGATATATTGAAACGTACAAAAATCCAACATGTTAACATTCATGATTACAGTGTGCTGTAGTAACACGTAATGATGTCTTTCAACCTTCTGTATCGCTATGACAGCAAATATTAAAATTGACCTCCCAAATTAAAACACCGACGGTAAAACCCTAGATTATACGCACTTTCATTGCATTTGACTGGAATTCTGGCTTCACAATTACTAGAAAATCATAATATTGCCTTTATAATAGCTAGGAATGAATAATAATAGTTTTTGGTTTACAGACAATGACACTGTTCCCCTCGTGATGCTATTATAGTGTTTTAAATTTCACATTACCATCAAATATTCCTTTTTAGCAGTTGTAGAATATTTAAAACCAACATCAATTACGCATGCTTACTCATTTCAACCTTCCTTGATCATTATTTAAACTTCACAGGTGGGGCTAAACTTGCAATAAATGATTACTAACATTGCATTTGCTGATCTGTGACTCTTTTCTGTCTGTCTCATTAAAACTTTAATTAACTGGCAAAGTATCGCATTGTAATGTAAAATTGTCCTGTATATTCAGTTTATTCAATTTTTACATTCTTCACTGCGCAATTTATCATTGCCTTTAACCAGAAGTGATTTATATTTTGTCATGCTCCCATAAAGAATTTTATAATAATGCTTAATCTTAGATCTTTCTTGGTAGAAATTTCCGACTCCAAGTACTTATGGGATTTCGTTCGATAGAGAATTTAGATCAAATATTTATTTAAACTAAGTAATAGCATAATTTGATGCACAATGGCAAAGATAAATTGGAAGAAGTAGAACAAGTAAAAACGTGGGAAAACAAATATTCTCCATTGAAACCAATTCTCTTGAATTAATTCAAGTCAAGAGCTGGCTACAGCTTCTTAAACCAAAATAATTTTGAGTGATTTTTATTAAGGTATTTCACATTCGTCGTCTTGGTTGGGATTAAAAATAACAAGTTAGTTTATACACGTGCCGTGCCGATTATAGAGACTCATAATTATGTATCCTGTAACAAATAAAACCGTCTATTTTTATCATATCAAAATTTAACTCAATTTTACTCCAAGTGTTGTAAGTCTGTCCCTATGGATTGAGTGGTATGTTGCAAAAATACAAACATTATATTTAAGCAGGAATAATAAGATTTCGATGGTGAATGTAATGTTACAAATAAATAAAAGCAGCTATTTAATGCTGAAATCAAAGCATTTTTGTGCTGTTATGCGCTCCAAAATATGAGCTTTCGAAACGACACGCATTTAAATTTTATCCGCAGTGGAATAAATATTTTAAAAATGAAATTATAGACGAATTTGACAGGTATAACAAAACAGATGCTCATATTGTGCCACTAGAAGAAGAATTTTAATATAAATTGGCGTGGTCATAAAATAATACGACAGTTGTTTTCGTGTACTGACGAAGTTCTGCTATCAAGGAATAGATCTGGACAACGTAACGTTAAAACGAGAGCCTCCGAATACTGAGGCTATTTTGCTACCCCCTACATATGTTATAGCACTAAATCGATACATTTGTAGAGACCACTTGAGAGGTCTATGCATATGAGCAATAAACAATTGGTTATCTCCCTATAAACTTATGCTAAATATTTTAAAATTATTAAATTAGACATAAATTGCAAAATTACTTTTTAAATTTCTGTTCAGCAATTTTTCTGTATGTGTAATTTTAATCACAAAATAAATCGTGCTTTGAAGAACAAATTCATTATAATTCAGGTATATGAAATGATATTTTCTATTAACCAGATCTCATATCGATTGTGATATCTGGTACAATTTAGAACTAAGTATATGAAATGTTAGATTAAATACATATATTATAAAATTAAAAATGTGAAACGGAAATTCACATCATAAGGCACACACTCATTTGCACATACACACAGGAGCATTTCACCTAATTTTATTCAAATCATATATGAGGATTAAGGATGATGCATGCGACAGCTTTCAAGGTGTGCAACTATTTTCGTATTTGGTTTTGGATAACACCTAGAAATCCATTTGTAATTGAGTTCAATTTATATTGGAAATTTTCTTTATTTCGCAAGTCGTTTTTAATCCAAAGTTATCTTGAATTTGCGACATTATAAATAGGATATTCTGTCTAATTTAGCACACCGAGATACTACGGTAATTACGTAAATAAATACTTGTGGACTGTTTGATTACAGAGAGATGATCATTCAAATTTTTTTTAGATGAAATATTGTTGTACAGGCAAATTTATATTGTGTATTAGGCATATAAAAGTCTGATTTTGTGTTTATCCTCCGGTTAAATATTTCAGGTGATCTGACCCCATTGAAAGGTATATTGACAAATATGATATTTTTTGATATGGCTTCAATTTTTTATGCCGTTTTTTTCTTTCAGTTGGCTCTACCTAGAATTTCGAGACACCCGTTTTGTAATAAAATTGATTTAAGCATCGAAAATTCCTGAAATGTAAATTATTCAAAACAAAATTTCCATTGATAACCTGAATGCTTACACACCGCAAAATATTGAGTTTAAAATTTCCATTGTTGCATATACTGCAATAGAAATTTCTCATAGGGCATAACCTTTACAGTGCAATGTTAAAGGATGTACGGACTAGTTAATGTCTGTGTTCGATATATTTTCATCTTTAGACTATGATCTTCCTGTCTTAATTTCAATACGCCAAAGACGGGGCTTTATGCGCATATAAGTAAACTGTATATGATGGTCCAGTTTGTTAAATTCTCTAAGCAGGGCATTTTTTCTAAATCAACATTTCTGGTGGTGAAAGTGTCATCAACAAATAGCAGATATATAATAAAAATGAGCTTTGATTGTGCGGATTGTAATATCAATTAATTGGGTCGAGTTTGCGATATTGATATAAATACCTGTCCCAATATGCACATATATTTGTGAGTATAAATTTAGTATTAAATAATGTAGAAAATGTAATTCATCCAGTAGACCTTTTTCGTCCTTATTGGGAACTCTGCAAATTGTGTGTTGCATGCAACAATGTGCCCCAGTTTTTAGAAGGACTGATTCCGAAGCTGATGTGCCTAGGTTTGAGCGCTGTCCGGGGCAAATTCTGGTCAAATCCTGATGATTTCCCAATTTGAACAAAACCGGTCTACTGGATGAATTTCTTTTTCTACAATATAGCATGATTAGTTTAAATTCACAAATTTATGTACATAATATTACAGGTGTTTATATTAATCTCAGATATGAATTGCATTACTTTTAATACGGGGTTGACGGTTTGGCGTTTCTAAATAGAACATGTATACACTAGCTTGCAGATTCCCTAACGGACTGTTAATCGCCATATAAATCGTTTTACGTGACAATTTAAAGTAAATTGCACATCTTTCGTGCACACATTCAGGTGGGTTTGTAGATGGCTCATCAGTATGTAGAATGACGTTTGATTACTATTGATGAGTCTAAAGACGAAAGCCGTGGTGTGGCCAATATAGTTGAATTGAATGGAATTTGGGCGTCGAAAGAAAATATTTTTTTGATTTGTAACATTACACGATATTGACTTATTGTCAAAATCAAAGGTTTCCTGACCAAACTGATTGAAATTTCAGTTTTTACTGACGGTATGCTTAATTTGAGTTCTCCCGCTACTTATTTCTTGGGCCGTTTATCATTGGCAATATGGGTCTAGAAGGCTACACTTTCCTAATTCCAAATACTGTGTGTAGCTCTTGCAAATCAAACATTTTGGTGGCATGTTTGAAACGATATATGAATTCGCATTTTCGATTCTTTGTTGAAAAGGTTCACGCGCAATTTTAATCGCATGCCATATTTAACCCACTATAGTTTTCTGTTGTATTTATTTAATTGGTTTTGTTTAAATTTCTTTTCAAAGTAAAGGAAACTGCTCATATCATTAGTTTTATTATTAACATTCCGAAAAACAATAGCTGACCTATTATTGGAATTTCTATTTATAAAATTCTCTTTTAGTTTAAGCGTAGTTAACATTTAAGTAGATTGCAATACTCGCTATAGTGTGTAATTCCTAATGCAACAATATTATACTGATTCTACACTGCAAATTTGATTTTATCTCTGTTGTTTGTTTCTTATCGTTTAGCATAAAACAAAATTTTGCTTCATTTAATATGATTTATTCTCACCTTTATAATAGAGCCAAACTATTATAGTTGTTAGTGAACTCGTCAGAGTTATCTAAAAAAATTGTTGGATTATTGGCGGTGCATATAACTTCTCTATTCGAAAAATGGGTATACCGAAAGCAAGCAAGATTTATAAACCAACGATGAACTAGCTGTAAAGCCGTACAAAACAAAATGACGATATCTGTCATTATACTCTTGAAAGAGAACGCATCACCAGATGTTTTCGTACACAACAGTGCGCTTTGTAGACCGTCATGGCTGGTTATTAAAGGAGCAAATTCAAGAGCACTTAGAGGCTAAGCGCAGCTGGAAAATGGTGGAAGGTATTCGTAAATACTGAACATAATTTTTATAAAAATCGCAGTTCACTTTATACATCCACAGATGGCTACGCCATCACACAATCTTTATCGTACGGGGTGTAATTCTAGAACACACCTTTTACATCACGCTGTAGAAGGATAACATATAAATTAGTGGTAAATGAGAAAACTTAATACCCGCCATGGAGTGCAAGATAAATTATTTCCGATGGTTTCATGTTCGGTCTCAAAATTGACTCATTTATTAAGATGCCTTCAATCGGAAATACACGTGAGTTATATTTATGAGTTAAAAGTAAGTTCTAAAAGAAAATCAGTAATAATAGTTACTTATTCTTTATATTTTTGGTTAAGTCTATTGTCTATTGCGCCAGCCAAAACAAGTCGATATAAGAATTATTTCAACTACCCCATTTCATTAAGACGAGTCACATACGTATATCGATCTCAAATTAAACGTGGTGTGAATGAAATTTTTTATAGACACATGCCAGATTTTAATGTAAATCCTTCCGGAAATTGATGAGACAATGTAATTGTTTCAGCATTACTTTCTATGGTTGTTGAAATTTAATAATTTTTTGCTTTCGTAGTTGGTCATATTACTCATCGCCTTTCTGAATCTTCGCACTGTTGCTATGAGAGTTTTTTTGTGAAACTTGTCTAACACCATAATCAACACGGCGTGGGGGGGATGAAATAAGCTACACCGTTTGGTATTTCACGCTAGCAAGCAAATTGAATATGAGCGTTGATGCAGTTATAAAGCATGCGAGGATCACTTCAGAAAAAATCGCTATTTTTTCCGTCTGTGGTACACTCGATATCTAATAAACAGCAGGTTTCATAAGGGCATCTACCTCACATTTAAAGTAACTGAAAAATTGTCATTAGAACAATAGATGAACATTCCTGATACAATTATTATAGTCAAGGTTGCGACCTGGATATAAACATCTGACCCATTAATTACTTACATATTTCAGTATAAACTAAGAATTGTATAGTGTAGAAAAGGAAATTAATCCAGTAGATCGGTTTCGTCCTTTTTGGGAACTCATCATGTCCTGGTCAGAATTAGCTGAGCACAGGGCTCGAACCTGGGCACGTCTCCTGTGCGGCACGGTATCTCAGTGGTTAGAACACTAAATTCCTTAGCGGACGTGCCCAGGTTCGAGTCCTATCCGCGGCAAATTCTTACCAGTACCTGATGAGTTACAAATAAGGACGAAACCGGCCGTCTGGATGAATTGCCTTTTCTACACCATACAATTCTTAGCTTATACTGACAAATGTATATACTTAATTGGTCAGGTGCTTATATCAAGATCGAAAACTTGATTAGAAAAATTGTTATCACTGTCAGCGCAACCAATGCTCGTTTAATTATATAAATGTTCATTTCAATACCACTTACCCATGTAGTGTGGTGCCTGTTCAGTAATGACAGATTGGGGATGGTTAGATGGAACTTTGGGTCTAAATGGATGCCATATGATCTCCACCCAAAGGTAAAATTGACTAACCAAGTTACATTAGTTAGTATATAACTGAAAATTGTGTGCAGTGTAGTGTGCAGCAGGATGGCTTAGTGGTTAGAGCACCAGATTCCGAAGCAGACGTGCCTAGGTTCGAATCCTGTCCGTTGCAAATTCTGGCCAGTACACTATACAATTCTTAGTTTATACTGAAATATGTAAGTAATTAATGGGTCAGGTGTTTATATCAAGACAGCAACCTTGATTATAATAATTGTTATCACCACCCGCGAATTTTGAGACCAACTATAGATAGAGAAATATAGGTTAGATTACGTTCTACATGATGTGCGACTTTATTCACTCAAATAAAAAAATTTAATTAAAAATATTTTTGAATGTCCATTTTGAGAGGATTTGTTATTAAACAGTATACGGCCTAAATAATGGCGTAGGTATGACAAAATTTGAAACCAGTTTAGGTCAACCCAATCTTGAATGATATATAACCAAAACTTTTGGATTAAAAAGGGTGTTTTTCACACAAAATTTTAATATACATTTTAAAAATTAGACTGCCTTTCTGCCTTAATTATTGAAATTTTCCATATTTACTTAATTTTGTTCGATTTCTTCTTAAATTACGACCTGTAAATAAGTCGTGTTAATATATTTTATAACTAAAAATCAATTGTTCTCATTGAAATTTTTTTCGCTTATTTGTGGCACGTTCATGTATTATTTTACGAAATTCTAAAAAAATATAAACTATAAGTTGACATTGACATAATGTTTCACATTACGAGAAATCTTTGGTTATAATATAAAATTAAATTGGCAGAAATTTGCACAGAGTTAATTGCACATTAAGACTATGATGAATTTTCAAATCGAAAGTGGAATGTGACATTTTCTGCACACATTCGATTATTTGTTTCGTGCCTGGACCTCACTTAGTGGCCGTTGCTGAACAAATCAGTGTAGCTAAGGTGAATATGAAAATTATTTATGTTATATGTACTGAATTGTCGTGAAATGCATTCTACTTTTCTCTTATTTCGGCTTTGAACTTACGAATTAATTGACATATTCACTTTAACCACCGTAGTGTGTTTATCGATTTTCGCAATACAATACTGGTTTTATTGGCCATAATTCACATGCGAAACATTTATGTCTAAAATTAAATGCAACGAATACTCTCGATTTTAATTTATGGGTTCGGATTATATGCTGTTTTACAAATTGAATGCATTCACCAAGCGTCAATTATCATTATCTTTAGTAATAATGACAAAGTATGTGTTGTTGGTGTCTATTTTATCATTTTCCAATTGAAATTCTGTAGCTGCATTTTAGCTAATTCCAATCGATGTTAGATCGCTTAGAATCAGAATCCTAGCTCGGCTTTTCAGAAATATCTGATAAAATCATTAGGATTTAACAATAATTGCTTGCGCGGGTGGTGGTAACAATTCTTTAAATCAAGTTTGCGAGCTTGATGTAAACACGACTGGTTAAATACAATGGGATTGGTGTTTACTTCAAGTTCGCAAACTTGATTTTTTTAAATCATTAGGATGTCACCCTAAAAGGTCATTATTGCACTACGCTCTGATGATGATTGAGAAGCGTCCAGTTCGTGCAACCTGATGCAGTTTAAATAAAATTTACTACTGACTAAATAAAATAAAAGGATTTGGTTCTATGCAAAGTTTTTCAATGCAGTCATATGCACCAGAAGATAGAAGTGGATTCCGTCGCTAATAAATCGATATCTAAATATTGGACATACTCTAGGAATGAGTTATTTCTTGATGCATTGGTTACTCAGAATGGGATCTGGTACTCAATGTGGTTCTATTCTTGAAATTATGTCATTTTTGTCTGTGAATACCGCAGTATTGCATCGAAAAACGTGATCAATTTATCAATATATCATTTATCATTTTTTTAATGTATAGAGAAAAGAAAATTTTTATTTTCTTCGACGATAGAATTCATTTGTTTCTTAAAAGTTTGTTTCCAATTAGATTGCTTTGAAGTTAAGTTCGTAGTAGTAGTTAAAACCGCAAAAATGGTATGCAAAATTCTTTTTTTTATATTTTTCATTTCACAATAATCGTGCTGGTTTACCAGACTTTAATTGTGTGTAGGAAATATGTGGTTAGCCAAATTCACCTTCAGCCGTTATCGCCATGAATAGCCATGCAGCGCGAACTTCTACATTTTAGGCGCGATTATCCTATTTCAATGATAGACTTCTGCGCAAGAAACCTGAATTGAAAATTTTATGACTTTTTTTCGTAAAAAGTGAAGAATTTTTAATTCACATAGGTGGTGACGAATCAATGAATCTATTCAATAACGAAAATGTTAGGCTAGTGTGAGTCTCAATCCGATATCGTTCTCTGACTTTACGTTTTTTTAAAAATGTGTTCATACAGCTAAAAAGGAAGATTTAACTGTTGCACTATCTTCAAAAAACATGTTTTGAATAATCGCAAACTTCTCCAGATAGATCTCCAGGTTGTTTTTAAAAAAAGGAAAAAGGAAGTGTTAGAAATAAAAATCATTATTTTTAATATTATCTTCGTGTAGAAAAGAAAAGAATTTTTTTCAACAACTGAAAGTAAATTTTGCAGGTGTATACGTAAATGTGTGCTTGCACATGCGTTAGCCCAAATTTTGCTTATCCACCAAGTTTCTTATACGGCTAACTCCCATCTGTTGTTTCATTTATTAATTATATTAAATTCTACGTCTGTATAACATACATGTGAGGTTTAAACGATGTGCTGTGCAATTGTAGACGCGCATTCAACTTTTGATTTAAAACAGGCTTTTATGTTGCAATGTTCTCTTATACGAGTAATTAACCGTCTGGTCGATCGGCCTACGTAAGTTGATCGACAACTTGCGCATGTATATTGGTAAATAATATTTAAAGTCTACATTAACGTCTATTTCTCCTTTATTGCTGACAAAGGCAAGTGTATTACCTCAATAACGCTCATAGTTTAGCTGCATTAAATTTGCGTGTTAATGCCGCTTCAACTTTCTTTTGTGCTATTCGGGAAACTGCATCCCCCTTTTATGGACTTTTAAGGTAGACAGCTTTCATTTCTTGGCCGATGTATGTATGTTTCTGATAACTTCTATTTTTAATAAATGATTCAATTAATTGTCTAGGATAGCCATTAGACATTAAATCGTTTATTGCTTTAGTATGTACGTTATATTTAAAATCGGGACTAACAAACCTATCAATTCTAAGAAAACCGTCCCGAGATGTTGATAATTTATATCGAAACGTCACAAAATTGTTATAATGCAAATACTGTGCAGACCAGGTTGGTTTATGTTTAATTGTTCTATTTAATTTACCATTAGTATCGTTCTTTAGTTTTTCCTGTGGCATCTAGAGAACACATCATTAAGGAGTGACATAATAAAATGTACTTAAGAACATGTTACAAACTCGAACATTGCTTCAAAGTTTCAACGAAGCGCATAAGAATATCGGTTTCACGCTAGAGTACGCGAAAGATGATCATTTGCCTTTGTTTAATCTACTTATTGAGGAAAATACTGATGGTAAATTATTTAGAAAAATTTACCATAAATCAACCAGGTTTTTTAAGTTTTTTTTACATATTTAGAATTTATTTGAACATGCTGATTGAAGACAGTGACGCATAGTGTATTTAAATGAGTGTGGGAAAAACTTTTTACACACTTTATCGATTAAAGTAAAACGGTGTGTTTTGCATTTTCCGGCCGGTTTAATCAGAGGAGCTGATACGCGAATGGAATTCTAAACAACTGGTTAAGTTGTGGCAAAGACAAAAACCCTTTTTGTGAAGAGCAGATGGTTAAACAATTTGAGTGCAGTCATAATAATATTACATTCGTTGTTTGGATATTTAGACACCATTTTAATCCGGATCAAAACGAGAAGAAATGACAGCTACTAATATACAGATATGCGCCACTTACATCCAATAACCAAATTTACTTTGTACATAATTCGAATCATGATCCAAAACATATTGCAGTTTTCGCCATGTGTTTAATAATTTTGCAATTATGTATACAACGATTTCGCAATATGTGATAAAGCTTCTTAAAATCAAGTTGGCGACCTTAGCATAAAAACCAATATTATTATGCTTTGACTGCATATCTTCGTGTGCGGCATTCTTTTAACTACATAAAGCAACACTCGCATCAGTCAAGATGACATATAAACGGCAAAAATCGCACTTTTAGCTGGGATGTATAAATGTGTTGTTGTAGAAAGTATACTTAAATATTTCGAATACATTTTAACTTTTAATCGGAATCCAATAAACATTTCGATTAAAAATTACACACGGAGCCAATTAGTTCATTTACATAGTTTCCCCATACGCCATATAACAATTTTTAACCTACACAAAGATTACATTTTACCAATAATTTATGGAAAGAAACCTACCGTATTACTTAAAATTCAAGTTGCAAACCAAACTCGCGTTATGTCTTCCTTAGGTAAAATTTTATGGCAGGCAAACTTTTATTCTGAAAATAAATTACGTAAAAGAACACCTAGAATAATACGATTGAAATAAGATGTAGACATTTGTGAAACGCACAGGTCCCATGTTTGAAGAATTGAGCTATGCTGCTCAGTTCAGAAAATATACCTATGGTAGTTTACAACATACATCAGTTCATAGTATTACAAAATTTATGCCAAATAAAGATGTACTAATTTTCAGAATTTTATTTGAAAATTTGGATATAATTATGTCATTTTAGAAATAAATATTTCTTTTAAGTATATATATATATATATATATATATATATATATATAGAGAGAGAGAGAGCCAATAATTTGTTGCATCATCAGCATCATTCAAAGACTTTTATACACACCAATAAATGAAATTAAAATTTTCACTTTTGTGAAACTGTTCAAATTTCGCACAAAATTCAGTTTTCCTAGTTAGGATTACCAAGCCAATAGAAAGTGATAATTTTTGAAAAAATTCTGGCTTTATCTGCTGGTATTCGAATCGATGTTAGATTATTTGGTCAAACATGCACATACAGCCGCATAATGTCGACAAGCCACATGAACTCTGTCTCATCCTTTCGTCGATTCTTAAAAGGGTGCGGCCAAAGCATGTCCACAGTCGGTCGTATGGTGACCAGCATCGTCTCGCAATCAGCGTGTACACGACAATGCCAATCATTCCACCGCACAAGCTGAATTATTCGTCTAAACAGTATGAAACTTTACTTCATTAATTTTGCTGGATACTGCCATGTTATATCAGTCGTTTTACACTTCCACTTATTGACAAATTTCAAATAAAATTTGGTATATTTAGATATTTTCTCACATGGCAATTGACGACTACTAATTTATATAAATGTGTGTAGTAAAATGCCTTTTAAACATTTTATCGATTAAAGTAAAACGGTGTATTTTGCATTTCATTGCCGGTTTAATCAGTGAACTTGATACGTGAGTTAAATACTGAACTGATAAAGCTATGGGCAAGAACTGAAAGCCCTTTTGTCACGCAACTAATTATTTTGCACGTAAAATCTATTTCTTCAATTGCATCTATTAGTTTTCACAAAAGACTATTTTCTTCGCTAATAATTACATAATCTAAAACATGTGTGTCCCTAAGTATTAAACGATTTCCGATTTTCAGAGCTAAACTTTGGCTATAATTAATCAACTTGGAAATACTAACCTTACAGATGAGGATTTCTAGTGCTGATGAGTGGCATAAAAATAAAATGAACCTTTACGCATATTAGAATTTAGCATCAAATTTAAATAATTTATGATGGTATCTCTAAGAGTAAACTACACTCATTCAATTTATCGAAGATTTAAATCAAAATATACCCTTCCTATGTGCAAAAAAAAGAAATTTTATCAGATACAAGAAACGCTTCTTTCTCATTATCTCCTCAAGTATCTACTAATGAACATATCTTTATATATAAATTGGAAGGCAAAACAAGATAGAAATATGTAAACATAGAGAGAGTGTGAAAAAACGGAAACCAATCAATTGCGTGCGTCACATCCAGTTCAAGCTCAATGCCTGAACATGCTTTTTCTGCTTGCATAAATCCGGCTGCAATTTGTTTATCCATAAGGCTTCGTATGTGGCTAGCTCCCTTTTGTTATTGCATTTAGTAATTATTTTGAATGCTACGTCTGGAGAACATACGTGTGATGTTTCGACGATGTGTTGCGCAATTGCAGACGTGTATTCACCATTTGATTTAAAACAGGCGTTTAAGTTACAATGTTCTCTCATTCGAGTAATTAACCGTCTGGTCGATCGGCCTACGTAAGTTGATCGACAACTTGCACATGTATCTTAGTAAATAATATTTGATGTCGCCATTAACGCAGCCTTATCGGTAACAAATTGCAGCCGGATTTATGCAAGCAGAAAAAGCATGTTCAGGCATTGAGCTTGAACTGGATGTGACGCACGCAATTGATTGGTTTCCGTTTTTTCACACTCTCTCTATGTTTACATATTTCTATCTTGTTTTGCCTTCCAATTTATATATAAAGATATGTTCATTAGTAGATACTTGAGGAGATAATGAGAAAGAAGCGTTTCTTGTATCTGATAAAATTTCTTTTTGTTTTTGCACATAGGAAGGGTACAATGAATTTTATTAAAGCTTGCATTTCAAAAGAAATAACCGCATACATTAACATTACCAAGTAAATGAACAAAATATAAAGAAACACTATTCCTTAGTTTGAAAATGTTCACAGCAGACGTTTGCGCATTTAGTCTAACCTCCGTTTGGGAAACAACCACAAAACTTGTGGATTCTCAAAATGCAAAACACTCAGTTAGAATAACGATTTTTTGCCAGGACGTTATCGTTGATATTTGGTTACGAAGTCCGTTCAGGTAAACGGCAAACCAATTTAAATTCTTTTTTTTAAAAATCTCTTCTTATTTTGTATTCGAAGTGTCAACAATCCATAAGGTAATACTACTTGTTCCAGTACTACACTGATTGGAAAACTCTACTGGATTCATAACCTTTACGAAGCAGTTGGACCTCTACCATCCGTAGCAGTGCGGAAGAACACACATCGATAAGATAACCTTTGAGGTTGTTGGTCTTGGTTGCGCACTGCGTACATCATATGTAATTTACTCACGATTTTCCTTCGTGGGTGGTCGATTAACACTCACGGTTTCGCAATGATCCGATTGATCATAATTTTAAATTACGCGCTGATTTCGGCTTGGTGGTCTTATTACTCCGAAGGCTTCCATAACATTCGTACTAACCTTTGAAAATCAAAGAAAACCAAAGTTAGATCGGACTTTATTTTCAACGGTTACTACGAATAGAGGGGAAGCCGAACTCGGCGCACACCTAAAAATGACGATCACTCGGATCATTACAAAGCCAAGCGGCATAATCGACCACCCACGAAAGAAAATCCTGGCCATACAAAGTATGACAATCGCACTGCACAACCCCAATAATCAACTTTCAAGAAGTAAACTGACGAAAAAATTGCTTGATTATCCAATCAAGACAAATAAACAAACATAGCCTTAGTTCATAGGACAAAAATTACGGAATCTTGAATTGAACAGAATTATCTCCAAAATCAAGGTTTTGTCCGGAGTCTGTAGATGGTCAGCGATGTTTCTCGCCTCTATAGACAAATTTATATTAAAATTCAACCCGTCGAACTATTAAAAATAACATCAGAGAGTAATTCTACACTAGAAGTTTAGGTGGTTTTCGCTTTGTAACCGAATAGCCATTTGCTTTGGCCTCACTTACAGTACTGGATAAATTTTAACCAATTATGCACGATAATTGCAATGATATTTCATACTTCTATTTCACCGTGTCATAATCGGATTTCACGTGAATGTATTCTACTTGGTAATTTCTAATCAAGGAAAGAGTAAATATTGCAATTGGCGCTTAATTTAAAACTTTTGATTACTACTCGATTGACTAAAAAATTGCTTTTTTTATTATGAAAATCAATTTTTTATTCAAAATTTGTGCCTCAACTCTGCATTGTTTGGTAAACCCTATATTTTTAGTCCTATACACGCATGAGCGTTTTATTTGAAATCTGGAAGCAGTTTGTTTCGGTTACTGTTTTAATGCAAAGAGGTTATTTCAATGTATTTTCGTCTAATTTTCCATTTTTATGAAATAAAAGATAGTAGAACATACAGCCATAGCGAATTTTGTTAAAATATTTCACATCTGAACTTATCTTCGCGACGTTGTTTTACGAATAAATATGAATATCCTATTTAAACACTAGTTCATTCATGTAAATTAAATGAAGTTGTGGAGATAGGGCAAAATATTTTCATTAATTTTGGTCGATTAAATAAAAGCCTTGTCTTTTTTACAAACCAATACAACTTTTAAAATGAATAAAGCGAGAGTATTACTCTTATGAACTGGGCCCTTATAGAAATATGGATTTTGTCAGAAATTTAATACGCAAGATAATTATAAATTTAATCAATTACTTGTATTCTACATTTATAAAAATGCTATCTTTGTATCAGCCATTTTAAATATACATTGGGTGTTGTGTACCTTGTAACAAAGTATTTCATATCTGACCAGAAGGATTAACCAAAGTCAGCATGAACGAAACGTATAATCTCATGTGCACATTCGTTTCGTGCACACTAGTGGCTAGTCAGTAGGAATCGGTTTTACGCATTATACCCAATTTATAGTTTTGTGTAAAATGTGGAAAAATTTAATGGCACATTCTCCTATATGAATGTGTATACCTGCAATATTAGATCTAATTTCATTTCAAGACTTCGATAATGCCGCATCAAAGCCAACCCAGTATATATTATATAAACCGAGCCTATAAAGTGTACCAGCATTATGACTGTCTTGTCCGTACCTGACATCGACACTACCGTTGCCGATTAGGGTACAGGGAAATCCGCAAGGAAGCTTAATTGCTGACGTCGCCTTGTCCGAATGCTAACTTGGCCATATTAATGTTGTGGAGAGGTTTAGTTTGCCTCGTTTCTGTGAGTTATCCTGATAAATTTGCTCATAGTAGCAAGGTATTCCTTCTCTCACTGCCTCTTTCTCTCTCTCGTAAATCTCTCTAATAATTCATCTAAATTCATTTGTATACTATTTTCACTCCTTATGGTTATATGACAGTGAAACATTAGTCACTTTTGACTTTTGTATGGCTGGACATGATGTTGATGATGATGACAACAACATGGATTTCAATGTATGCCAAAATTGACCAAAATTGGGAATTACAATTATTTTTGAACACCCGTTCTTTCAGAAAATACCGTAAACTCGAACCGAATGTGCACGTGAGGTTATGCCTGTCGTTCGTGCTGTATTTGGTTTAAACTTCTGGTCATATATGAACTTAATACTTACCATTTGCGCAATACCCAATATATTATTGCATATCTATTAGTTCTCCCCAACAAACGGTATCTAATCCATCTGCATTTATAGACTAATTTCCTTGACACATAATGCCCTGATTTGGTTATTATGCGAACACCACGGAAAACTGACAAACGAGGATCAAACTACAGTTAACACGATGATGAGGAACGCTGGTATACGGCTCTCCCTCTAAGTACTCTTGCACGCGTTGTATGTAAGCAAAAATTTTGATGTTAAATTTTCCGCCTACCAAAGTCATATCATTCCATCAATTATGCAATAGAGATTATGCACGTTTTGCCGATAACTATTTACAATAATAGAAGCATTTATTTCCATCTTTGAGTTAAAAATTCCATAACATATTGAGCGGAAGCTTCTTCGTGTAATATTATTTGAGAATAAATAGAAAATAGAACCGCTAGACTCATTAGGAGTATATGAAATTTCATGTAACGACATTAACCTGATGAATGTGAGTGAAAACTTGCGCCCAATTAAGGTAAGAAGAAGGAACATAAAACCGTATGTAAATATGACCATGTTAATAGATCGGATCTTGCACGCCATACAGTAGAGACAGGACACACAATTCATTGGGATGGGTGCAGACGCATATCAATTTGTGGTCGTAGTAGATCGACAAGATTGATTAGAGAATTCATCGAAATTAAATCGCGAAATGACAAATTGAATAAAACAGCCGTAGAAAAATCACTAGGATCAATTTGGTAAACAGCATTAAATAATGTTAGGAAGCAAAGGTTGCACGAACACTCGCTCAAGTAAAGGAATAAGAACACTGGACATTCTATTAACTTACAGAGGTGGTGAGTGAGTAATTCAATATATCCTAATTTATTTTCGGATTAACTTCAAATTTCATCATTTATTACTTGTTATCTTATTTTGTCTATTATCTTATATTCTGTTGTTAGTGTAACGCCTTTTAAAAACATTTATCTTTGTATGATATGAGAAAAGGCAACTTTTCTTTGCACTATTACTATTATCTTTCTTTATCAGGCAATTTTCAAATTTCTTTTATGACTCCTTTTCTAGTTTTATTTTACCTTTCCTATCAAAACACTTTATCTTTGTCTAGTTTAATTTAACTAATTCTTAATTATTTACTGTATTCACAGTATCTTGCCGCCTCCTCGCCTAGGTGCCACACGTAATTACTTCATTTACGAAAGTAAATGTAAAAATTGGTCTGATGTGTGCAATTAGGAAATGACATTTATCATTTTAGTTTCACTTGAATTCCTGATTTACGTGCCGCTAATTATATTTAACAGATTATTTATCAGTCTTAAGCAAACGCTCACACACATACACACAAAAAGAGGTGTCGCGTACGCTTATCTAGTGAGTCGTCAAATGTTGCTTATTCGCTTTAATTTCACTGGAATGAGTGTACACGTGCAGTAATTGATTACTCCTCAATCCAAAATAAACTAGAACACATACACACAGGCATGACGTACGCTTATCTAGTGAGTCGTCAAATGTTGCTTATTCGCTTTAATTTCACTGGAATGAGTGTACACATGCAGTAATTGATTACTACTCAATCCAAAATAAACTAGAACACATACACGCAGGCATAACGTTCGCTTATCTAGTGAGTCGTCAAATGTTGCTTATTCGCTTTAATTTCACTGGAATGAGTGTACACATGCAGTAATTGATTACTACTCAATCCAAAATAAACTAGAACACATACACGCAGGCATAACGTTCGCTTATCTAGTGAGTCGTCAAATGTTGCTTATTTGCTTTAATTTCACTGTAATGAGAGTACACATGCAGTAATTGATTACTACTCAATCCAAAATAAACTAGAACATATACACGCAGGCATAACGTTCGCTTATCTAGTGAGTAGTCAGTATTTATTATTAAATCACTAATTTTATTTCGATGAGTGTACACATGCAGACACATGCACAAACCAATTTGACATACACTTACCTAGTGAAAAAAACAATTATGCTTAAGAGATCTAACAATAAGTATAAATGGGGCAGTTTAAACTAAAATTTTCCACTTGACATATTGATTGTCAAATTGTTTGTGTGATGTGCTTTCCATTGAAAAAGACTTCAGCACAAGAAGTAAAAATATCTGGAATATTCAGGTAGAAAGTGGATGCAAACGCCTCGTGTCGCAACACAAAGAAAAGGTAATTATAAAATAAATAGTTAAATGGAGTAAGTATCAAGACTCTAAACGAAATGCACACCGATTCCAATCCGGTCCACGAAAATTTTGGCAACTTGTTTATGAATACCCAATAATAACAGAACTATTTTATTCGATGAATCAGTTTTGCTATCTAATACAGCTTTTATTATATGCCATTAAAAATATCAATATCAGAAGAAGTCTTGCCGTTTTACTTTAATACAATATCAAATTTCCATGTCTTATATGCAGAGATCACGGATGACGAATCGGAAATTTGGGTCTCAATGGATACCAAAATAGATCCCCAAAAATGAAAGCTAACCGGAAATCATAGTTTTTAATGCATCTGATAATTTCACGCAATGCGCAATTTCTGTGGGCTGAATGATGCTGTGCAAGACAGAACCAAATGTAACCTGGATTGAGGCCTGATCAAGGGAATTCTCGCCTGTAGTTTGTGAGACCACCGTATAGACTATAAATTGAATTTGCTATATTATGTAATGTTTGATTTATATCGAAAATATATTTATATCTTTATTATTTTGATCAATAAAATATTCGTTTAACGTACTTACGTTTGTTTTTTGCCAATTTGGAAATTGCACAGCTTTATCCGGCGTACTTTGAGCAGGTGTTTGAAAATACTCTAAGTTTATTTCTCTATTCAAATCTGATCAATTAAGAAAGCGTAAAACATAAATTTTCGATGCATTCGACACGTAACTGCACGCGCCTACTATATCCGTGTTGGAATATACTGATTAAGCTCGATAAACACGAAAAGGTTAAGTATTCGCAAGGTTTCCGCTAGACAAGATTGTTAATCAAATATTCCAGTTGTAACCAATGACCGCTTTCTGTGGACAACGATAGAGACTGTAGTGTGGTACTCCAATAAATAAATCCTTAGTGCCTGATAAATGTTGACAAACTAATTATAACCGTTTCACATGCATTCGGATTTTCACTAACATGGGGCGGTATTAAACTAATGGCACATTTAAAACTTGTTTAACCAAAGTGTGAACACACATGGTAGATTAAACGTGGACAAAATCAGACAATGATGATATTTAACGCGATTGTACTGACAAAACTGCAAGGTCACTTTGAAAACGTACTTGCATTGACTTGGCGAAGAACACGTCAATGTTTACGCCTGTCCTTCTGTCTGTCAGCAAGCCATTAAGTCATACTCGTTCAGTCCAAAATATGGTCAACCAGTTAGTTAATTGAACAGAAAATCATTGTAAGTAAAATACGAATAGACAAAAAGAGCCGTTTAAATTTCACGGTTTGCAGCAGGCATTGCATAGTAAAGCGTTTGCGGCAATTGTTTAAACAAAATCACAAAACGTCAGGCCAAAATTGATTGCGAAGATGAAAAGGCAGTATTTACTAGCATAGCAATTGTCTATTGGCGGCCATGAAATTTAATGGTATGTAAAGCATGGTCAAAGAGACGATTTGCCGATCCAATATGGATACTTCGCAACAATGATTGCGTGCGCAACGTCGGAATTCGTTCAATTGTCTTCGTAAGCCTACTTGTTGATTCCTACTTGACGCACTCTGTGATAAAACTACAGTCATTTACAAAGCCAGTCGACATTTCACGTTTTGTGGATTTACTTATGGTGTGACTGGCAAATTCTGATTATAAATGCACCATATAAATAGTTAAGATTCCTCCTAATTCGACAGGTCTTCATTGCACTCCGGAGATAAACATGAGAGACAGATCGACGTCAGTTGTTAAATTGATAATAAAATTAAATAGGCCCTGAACTTTGATTTGCATAAGCAAGTTTTGTCAACACCCGCAAAATTAGAGCTTGCTTCAACTAATGGCCCAAATGAACGTGAGCAAAGCTAAGGACAGCTATCAGTGTTCAAACGAGTATCTTGTCCAGAAAACATTACATTGAATTACTATAATTTCCAAACGAATAAGGTATGGAGCCGCGTTCAAATTTTACACAGCTATTGGCACTTGATAGAAAGTACTTCATTTAGTTCAGCAAATGAATATTTTTATCTGCGTTTTGCCATCGGTGTATAACACATGTGCGAAAAATTTTAATTAAACGTAACATTTCAACCGTCACCTATGGCCATCATATATGCACGGAGATAGTTTTTTTCTGACGCCTAAAAGTCTTCCACTTCTATCCCAGTCTTGCTAACATTTATGTGCGAACAATTAGTTAACTCTCAGGCCATCAATACAAGAATGACCAGATCTCAGACATCACTTTGCAATACAGCGAGAAAGTCTTTTACATGCAAACAGGCAAACGCACAGACATATACGCATATACACTAACCAACCAGCCAAAACAAGAAATAGAAGTAAAACCGAGTCACCCACATAATCAAATAATAACCCAAAACATATAAAAATGTGGGACTGTAAAGTGAAGTTTAGTAGTCTCCAAATAAATGGGCTTTATCCACTTGGTTATTAATGTGTTTTTCTTCCTAATTTGAAATATACTGTGTAACATTTGAAGGCAATGAACATAAAAAGGAATTTATATATATATATATATATATATATATATATATATATATATATATATATATATATATATTCTTTATTATTTCCATTGCCTTTCAGCATTACAATGTATTTTATATTTTCAAAAAAATATATTTAATAATACGATTTCCAGGGGCAAATAAAATATTATTTTATTTTAGTTACAAGAAAAGTTTTTTTCTTATATTCCCTTCAATTATCGTCTCATTAACATTCCTTATATATATATATATATATATATATATATATATATATATATATATATTGACAGAAATGTTCATTTGTAAATACTTGCTAAGAATAGGAGAAAAAAGGTTAATGTATTTGATAAAATTTCTGTTCTTCTAGCAAATGGAATTGAAAAACTGTACTTTAATAGGGCTCTCATTACAAAAATATATATTATGTTAATTACAGCTAGTAATTCATAAATGCTCAATTAGGCCGAATTGCTCTAGATAAAATAATTGAACTTGATATTTTATTCAATGTTTTGCCTACACTGGCAACAAGCATGTAACAAATATCCCAGCAACACCCATTACTCGATAATTATCTCCCCAGGTAGCATGGTGTATGCTGAATAACTATAGACCTGAGTTGACTATATGTAACGTTGATTCGCTGGATGCCACATAGGCTTCAATTGAATTAATTGTCATCTAAATCAATATTATCTATATCATAAACATTTGTCTCAAATCAAATCTTTATAGTTTAAATATAAAAAATACTTAATAAAAATATATGGTTCAACGTGCGAAATCGGGTTATTTTATATTAAAAAATTCACTATTATCATTTTTTAATCAAGTTTGCGATCCTGTTATAAACACCAATTCCACTGTATTTAACCAGTCGCAAAACAGATTTAAACTAACGTTAGCTATATTTTGAAACAGGTTAAATCTAATGGGATCGGTGCGTATATCAAGCTCGCAAATTTGATTTAAATGAGTGCTATCACCTTAAGCGAAATCAAAGGTTGTTCTATTGTATAACTCAAAATTATGTTGGACTGTCAGCATGAAAAGTAAAACTACTAATTCGAGATTACCGAAAGCAATCATTGATTTAGCAGGCGGTGATAATTATTTTAATTTAAATTAGAAGTTTTCTTAAACAGCTCTCCCAGTTTATGACTTCCCTCATTCCTTGTGCAATCTGCCGTCGATAACTAGTGCGGATGCATTTTGATCTTCTTCGGTCATCAGCAAAACAGATTGACCAAAAGCAAATTATCTACAATGTCAATATGCAACTGTGTGTGGCATGCATAATATTGCCGTCTACAAAATCAGATAAAAATACCTAACTAATCTATGCCAGTTAGTTAGACATCATTACTTTAATACTATCATTGAACGTAATAACACACTCAGTAGGCATAACTAATGGTTTTACTATGCAGAGCAATTGATTAAAAAATGAATAAGTGATATTACTCAAATCCTTAAACGGTCTTAAACTAATTTGATTTTCATACTGCACACTAGGTAATATTTGCGAACCTTGTATGTCGTTCACGCTTGGCTCAGAGATTTGACATTTTCCCCCTTTAAATTTAGGAAACTTCACGTTTATGCGCAGTTAAATGAAGAACATAAATGCCTACATTACCGGAATATGGGCGCGTGAATCGCATAAACATGTTAAGAAGCGTTTTCGCAACCGTTTGTGTTTCCTTCTTAAAATCAAGTTTGGAATCTTGAAGTAAACACCAATCCCATTGTATTTAACCAGTCGTCGAACAACATAACAAAACTACCGCCAGCCGCAACGCACTAACGCGTTTCGACCTTCCATGATCATCATCAGAGTACGACGGCAAACTGACTATCGAGGATCAAACCGCATTGAATATATATGGAAATCAAATTTAGATATGCGCTCTCACTTCTAGCAGTCTCGCATACATTGAACTTGACTGGAAATGTCGGCTGCACAATTTCTATGCAGTCACGAACATTAACTGTTTGCAGCTTTCGCCACATATACATATATAGGCAATACAATTTAACAATAATTGATTGCGCGGGTGGTGGTAACAATTCTTTAAATCAAGTTTGCGAGCTTGAAGTAAACACCAATCCCATTGTATTTAACCAGTCGTCGAACAACATAACAAAACTACCGCCAGCCGCAACGCACTGACGCGTTTCGACCTTCCATGATCATCATCAGAGTACGACGGCAAACTGACTATCGAGGATCAAACCGCATTGAATATATATGGAAATCAAATTTAGATATGCGGCTCTCACCTCTAGCAGTCTCGCATACATTGAACTTGACTGGAAATATCGGCTGCACAATTTCTATGCAGTCACGAACATTAACTGCTTGTAGCTTTCGCCACATATACATATATAGGCAATACAATTTAACAATAATTGATTGCGCGGGTGGTGGTAACAATTTTTTTAAATCAAGTTTGCGAGCTTGAAGTAAACACCAATCCAATTGTATTTAACCAGTCGTCGAACAACATAACAAAACTACCGCCAGCCGCAACGCACTGACGCGTTTCGACCTTCCATGATCATCATCAGAGTACGACGGCAAACTGACTAGCTGCAAACAGTTAATGTTCGTGACTGAATAGAAATTGTGCAGCCGACATTTCCAGTCAAGTTCAATGTATGCAAGACTGCTAGAGGTGAGAGCCGCATATCTAAATTTGATTTCCATATATATTCAATGCGGTTTGATCCTCGATAGTCAGTTTGCCGTCGTACACTGATGATGATCATGGAAGGTCGAAACGCGTCAGTGCGTTGCGGCTGGCGGCAGTTTTGTTATGTTGTTCGACGACTGGTTAAATACAATGGGATTGGTGTTTACTTCAAGCTGGCAAACTTGATTTAAAGAATTTTTACCACCACCCGCGCAATCAATTATTGTTAAATTGTTTGTGTTTCCTTTTTGCTTACTCGTGTTCGTTAGTTGTTCGTGGCAAGTGAGGCGCTTAGTTGTTTTTGAAATCTATCTCACAATGAATTTTGTGTTTCCATTTGTATTGATAAAAATTTATTAGCTTAAGTTGCTATATTTCTAATTTTCTGTATGCAGATTTTTCACACTTTTATTAAATTTGTGTTCGTTAATTCAAATATAATTTTATTCTTAAGACTTGCTAAGTAAGAAAGCCTGTCATTTAATTGCAAACTGGTATCAGTTTTATTTAAATTAAGTTTGCGAGCTTGAAGTAAATACCAATCTTATTTTATTTAACAAGTCGTTGAATAACATATAAAAATACCGCCAGTCGACGACTGGCTAAATAAAATGGGATTGGTGTTTACTTCAAGCTCGCAAACTTGATTTAAATAAATATTACCACCACACGCGCAATCTTTGAACACTACTGGAATTATTTTTATATTATATTTATAGAGTCTGAATAAACTCAATACTGTATCAGGTATCAAAGGCAGTTCATCCAGTAGAATGGTTTCTCTCCTATTGGGAACTATTCGAATTCTGTTCAGAATTTGCCACAGGTGAAATAGGAGCCAGGGCAAACCTGCTTTTCTTCTGTGATTCTATTCAAATGTGCAACTCGTGCTTCAAATTACGTGTAATTTGAAGGCATATGCCAATTTATATTTATTCTGTAAAGCCTTTCCTCCGAAGCAAATCTACTCTCCAATTGGTCTATCCACAGATCTTTATATGTTGTTAACTCATTCCTTTTATAACATCTAGCGAACATACATGCGAGATTTTAAATATTTTTTAGATAATTCCAGACGCTCATTCTCCATTTATTATTGAATAAGTCGTTTATTTTGCAGTGATCTTTTATTCTGTTACTTAATAATCTGGTCGATCGGCTAACGTACTCACGTATATTAATAAACAATGTTTGAGATCGTTATTAGCGGTTGTTTAATTTTAATTGCTATTAAACGCAACTATGTTAATTTAAATAAAACTTTATTTTATCTCCAATAAATTTGGGTTTTAATGCCACCTCAACTTTTTTCTGCCCTGTGCGAGATATGGGATCGCCTTAAATAGATATTTTGATTTGTAGGTGATTGAGAAGAAAATATAAAAATACGACTTGTATATATATGATAAAATATACTTTAAACTTCCTTAATCGTTTCCTTCTTCATTGTTATTTACATAGGTACACACCATATTTAGTGTGAAAATCTCAATTCAACTTTGTGTCTTATGAAAGAACAGCATGATTTTATATTCATTTTACCCTAATTCATAATGGATTTCCCATTGATTGGTTGATAATTAGACTGGTGACAATTAACAATGTGATTTCGTTCAAACAATGGTTAACACATTTTATCTTAAGCCTTTCGATAAAATAAACGATTGATAAAATACAATAGCTCTATTTGTAAAGACAAATAGTTGTACTTTCAAGTAATGTGAAACGGTTTCCAAGGTTCAAGCACACAATTTCTTATAAAGGTCAGTTTCTTTTAACAATATCAACCGCTATTGCAGGAGAGAAGCATTTTCCATAATGAGTTAAAAATAAGTTTAATTAAGACGATTATGACTTCTTAACAAACTGAGACATTCGTGCGTGGAAAATAGCCCGCTATTTTGGACCGGATTTCAAATTTCTCGTCGACAACAACTAAATTCACTTTCACGTTGATATTTCGATTCAAGATGCCTTATTTTCGGCGAAAGCCTGCATCTTACATTCGCAGATTACAAAAATTACCAATAGTTAGCGAATTTTTGTGACTCAAACGTGTGTGGAAATTCATCGGACACATGAATATTGGTGTTGTGAAATATTAATTTATTGGAAAAAATTAAAGTAAAGAAAGAGAAACCACCAATATTTTATGCAATACTTTAAATCAAGTTTGCGAGCTTGAAGTAAACACCAATCCCGTTGTATTTAAAAAGTACTTCGAACAGCATAACACGACTACCGCCAGTGGCAATACTCGTTTAAAAATAAAATTGCTTAACGCGTAAATATTGTTTCAAATGCATGTTTCATTTATCGCTATATTTAATGTATTTCTAAATGTAAATTTTAAAATCTAAGACTTCCGTATTATTATTATTATTATTATTATTATTATTATTATTATTATTATTATTATTATTATTATTATTATTATTATTATTATTATTATTATTATTAATTATTATTATTATTATTATTATTATTATTATTATTATTATTATTATTATTATTATTATTATTATTATTATTATTATTAATTGAAATTCATGATTAGATTAGGATATCTATACACGTTGCGCTCTGGCAGTAAAAATGATGATTAACGGTATAATTAATGAAATATTGGTTGCGCGGGCGGTGATAACAATTATTATAATCAAGGTTGCGATCTTGATCATCATCATCATCATCATCATCATCATCATCATCATCATCATCATTGTAAGTTTTATATTTAATATAAGCACCTGACCCATTGATTAATTAATTATGTCAGTATACGCTAAGAATATTATAGTGTAGAAAAGGCAATTCATTCAGTAGACCAGTTTCGTCCTTAAAGGGAACTCATCACGTACTGGCTCAGTGGTTAGGGCACCAGATTCCGAGGCAGACGTGTCCAGGTTCGAGTCCTGTCCGCTGCAAACTCTGCCAGTTCGTGATAAGTTCCCAATAAGGATGAAACCGGTCTACTGGATGAATTGCCTTTTCTGTTCTACAAAATTCTTAGTTTATATTGACATATGTAAGTAATTAATGGGTCAGGTGCTTATATCCAGATCGCAACCCTGATAATAATAAAATGATTAACGATATATTTGTTAATAAGCCCATCCTCAATTGATGATTTTTGTTCAAAGTGCTAGATATAAAAATACACCACCTGTAATTAAATTTTGCCTGCCACCAAAGGCGAGACCTTGAGTGCAATTGCTTAGACTAAAACTTTAGTTTAAGACTGCATAGAAATAGTTCTGACAATCTTCCCATTCAAACAAATTGTTTACAAGAATTTCCGAGTGAGAGCTTTACAACATATTTGGCATACCTTATGCGTTCATTGCGGTTTTGTCCACACTCGTCAGTTTCTCGTCATGCGTTGACGTTTACCATAGGATTTCGATGAGCATCAGTGCTTGCGACCGTCAGTAATTATGCTCAGTAGTGCGACTGGTTCTAATGAATATGATTGGTTTTTATCTCATGTTCGCAAACTTGATTTAAAGATATTTTTCATCACATGTAAAAATACTAATTATTATATCTTTATGGCGAAAGATGTAACAATGTCATTCTCGAGACAAAATAAAAAATTGTATCCAATCTTTATTGTCAGGCAAATCGTATTTGAGACTACTATGGTTGAGAGTCGCAAACATGATTTCTCTTACCTTATATATGCTCTGTGGTTAGAACCTTGTTATGATGATTTTAAACAGTTGACAAAATTCAGTTCTTATGATCCATTTTAGATTTTCTTTGTTGTGCAACTGGATGAATAGAATTAAATTGACATTAATCTCAATTAATCAATCTTGACTTCAAAAATTGTTATCACCAACACGAAATCGATGGTATGCCTTATTCTTTATCTTCTAATTCAAGGGCTACTTTTTCCTCCAACCATCTTATTGAAATTTCGCTTTCTCTGTAAGTTTCCTAGATTTGAACGGCTACTGAATTTGTGCACATTAAACTTATATTTCAACGTTTACGCTTTCAATGAACTTTGTCCTCCAAAAATACAGTGGTCCTTCTGATATAACACGCATAACTTTCTCTACGTTCACATTTTCGATTTACCCTTCCTAACGGAAGGGCGCCTTTCTACTAGAATGCATTGGTTGCATTCACCGTGAACATGGGCCGATTTTAGAAGAGATTTTCTGCCTTGTCATGCTGCAATGGTCTTCAATTCTTTAGACTAACTGGATGTATACCTCATTGTGAGAAGCTGAATGTTTTTGTTTACAAAGTAATTTTTACAGATTATTTGAAAAAGGACACAGCAATCCAGTAATTTTTAATAGAAGTTATTGTAAATATTGGTATGCACTGACAATTGCGCATTTTCAGTTAAATCTCACACACGTAGTTGAGCATCTTTTTGGTATTATCGATTATTCGTACACATAGATCACTTAAAGTTCTTAGGAAAGGGAGCAGTCGAGTTATCAAAGTCAGAATGTGCATTTTAATAATAAATATGGAATTGGATTTTCATTTACTTAATTATGAATTTTCTTAACACACGTTGGAACAGAATTGTACATATATTATCCTGGAAATGTCTGGACCGGACACGTGTTTCTTAATTCGCAATATACAGATTGTGTACATATTTATCCGTAAATTCTGGATTTTAACGATTAAGATAGAAATTTTCGCTTTTAAGAAACGTTCTATGAATAAATACAGTTATGATAGTCTAATTTGAATACATTATGTCTTCGATTCAGCTTAACTACTATTAAAAAAAATTTTCGGAATTCATCTGCATGCTGACCCGTTTTGAATCGTTCTTTACCATTAATAATTACTCTTGCTAAAATGATAATTATAGCATTTGATCATTGAATATGAACGGAAAATCACAATTTCGACTACATAGGAACAATTTTACCTTTCTCTGACTACAATGAAGCATACGCGGTACGATGATAAAATTTACCTAAGTTCTAAGAAGCGATGTCCAAAGTGAGATCGCCAAATCGAGCAGCTTGTGAATACCGTCTCGTTAGAACCGACGTGTATGCGCGTGAGAGTGCTGATAGTGATGAGTTAAAATATTATGTGATTCAGAATTAGTAAAAAGCTATCGAAAATAGGATCAGCAGAACAGACCAAAATCGGCATGAAAATAGTGGGATCCAGAGAAGACAATGCCAATAATTCTAAATTGATCAGGTTTCGCCAACGAACTCTGCTCTCCGCTAGTCTCCGATATAATTTCGCTTATTCAGTTTTCTCATGATTTTGAAGAGTAAGAATGGTCGTTATCAAGTGACCGATATCACTAATAATATTATCTAGTCAAGAGACAGTTGGCCCACAACTCCTGCTTTTCGAATCAACCAACGGAAGACTTCGGTAGCTTTAGCGATTAAGATTTAAATTTGGCTTTTTCAAATTGTGGCTAAACCATGGCAATGGATGTTCCATAACAAAGTTCTGTCAAAAAACTTTCTCTTCATTAATACCTTCTGAGTTTTATCTTTCAAAAGCCTAAAACAAATTGTGCAAGTATGTTTATTAAAATATCTGTCGGCGAGATGACAGTTTTAATCTGTCCTCTACGAAGTCTCCGCGGCATAAAATCAGGACAGCAGTATGCTTGTCTTGAAGAACTTCGACTAGTTTCCGAGTGACATAGAACGGAAATTCTAAGGTGGACTACTAATAAATTTGTACGAAAGTAGAGGCTGCAAATCAATTACTTCTGGAAATCTAGACAGAAGCTGATCTGTCTTGCGTCACCACGAAATCATTAACGACGGACAGTGAAGTTTCATTTTTAACAAGCTTAGACTCCAGGTTAAAAAAATGGCCATACCAACAATTATTTTCTAGGGCTAGTTTCAGACCATAACGGATAGACGCCAGCCACCAACACCAATTTTCACTCCGAGGTGTATTGTAGTAACAAGAATGGTGTATTACAACACCCTTGTCGATGGCCGAAGGCAATGTTGTGTGTTGCAGTACGGATCTTGCTTCTGCAAATATCTGTAAATAAATCATTTTATCATGTCTTAAGCTAAAAGTTCATCATTTAGCATAGCTCGCCACAAAACCTTACACGAGACCAAATCAAAAGCAGTCAAGTAATCCAGAAATAAAAAAAAACAGTCAGTCGCTTATAACGCTGGCGCCACTCATTTTTGCGTCAAAGTGCATGTAGTTTGTTCTTGCCCCTCATCCGCGATCAAAAACCTGTCTGGATTCGCCAAGTTCGCTTCTCTCACTCTTTGCCAATCCTCATCGGAATAATTAAACTTTAGACTTTTGATACAGCACAGCGCAAACTGTTATCAAGTTAGCTGACTGGAGTGCTAGTGCGCGCCTCTGCTTAGATTGGCATCAAAGCGACCCTTGTCCATTAGCTTTGGACGGATTTAATCCTCAAAAATTTGGAAATTAGCTTCTTTAGATACATTTGCAGGAGCAATCTGAAATAAATTAGAAAATTCCAGAGAGAGAGAGAGAGAGAGAGAGGGGAAATCGACTTCGGAGGCTGCGCAGACTCTTGTGAGCCTCGAAGTCTGCCGCTTTATAAAAGCTAGGAATTTAGATATCCGTCTCGTAACATTTTCCAGGGGGCATTTCAACTCTAACCACGCAGTTTTCTAAATCTATCAAATTGGGTTTTTGAAGATGGTTTTCAAGCTACGCGTCAGAATCTGATGGTTCCCGTACTTCTAGGGCTGAAATACCAATGCTAATACATGCTAAATAAGTTTTTTTGCATTTCGACGCCGTTTCTAACTCATTAGAGAAATTAAACCGGTTGATCATCCGAAATTCTTACGATTCAGGGTAAAATATACACTTTTTTGCACAGATGCCGAGGTGAGCACGAGCCTTCCCATCATATTACACCAAATGCTATTTAGTACATTATCTGCCGTAACTATAAAAGACTCAGCAGAAGCGTAAGCATCTGTGTAGGAGTTCTGCACAATAGTGGCCGTTTTTGTGCATGAATATTGGGAATAAAAACACGCTGCCACGCATAACAAACCTGTTTTCTAGCTTGAAGGAAACACAAATCCCATTGTATTTATCCAGTCGTCGAACAACTTAGCAAAACTACGGTCAGTCACGCGTACTGACGCCTTTCGACCTTCTACGATTATCTCAGAGACACGATTATCTTCAGAGTACGATGGCAAACTGACTAGCGAGGATCAAACCGCAATACCTATATATATATATATATATATATATATATATATATATATATATATATATATATATATAAATATGATATATAAAAACTAAACATAGCGTAAGGTGGTAGACGCAATTCATCAATAAACCTATTTTGTCCGACGACTGGTTAAATACAATGGGATTGGTGTTTACTTCAAGCTCGCAAACTTGATTTAAATGATTGTTACCACCACCCGCGCAATCAATTATTGTTAAATTGTATTGCCTATATATGTATATGTGGCGAAAGCTGCAAACAGTTAATGTTCGTGACTGCATAGAAATTGTGCAGCCGACATTTCCAGTCAAGTTCAATGTATGCGAGACTGCTAGAGGTGAGAGCCGCATATCTAAATTTGATTTCCATATATATTCAATGCGGTTTGATCCTCGATAGTCAGTTTGCCGTCGTACTCTGATGATGATCATGGAAGGTCGAAACGTGTCAGTGCGTTGCGACTGGCGGTAGTTTTGTTATGTTGTTCGACGACTGGTTAAATACAATGGGATTGGTGTTTACTTCCATCTCGCAAACTTGATTGGAATAATTGTTACCATCACCCGCGCAATTAATTATTGTTTATTTGTATTGCTCGTATATTTATATGTGACTAATGCTACAAACAGCTAATGTTCGTGACAGCATAGTAATTGTGCAGCCGACAGTTCCATTCAAGTTCAATGTATGCGAGACTGCAAGAGGTGAGAGACGCATATCTAAATTTGATTTCGATATATATTCAATGCGGTTTGATCCTCGATAGTAAGTTTGCCGTCGTACTCTGATGATGATCATGGAAGGTCGAAACGCGTCAGTGCGTTGCGACTGGCCCTAGTTTTGTTATGTTGTTCGACGACTGGTTAAATACAATGGGATTGGGGTTTACTTCAAGTTCGCAAACTTGATTTAAAGGATGGTTTGTCCTTATTGGGAACTTGTCAAATTATTGCCATATTTTGATCCGACTGGGCCTCGAACAGGGACATATTTTGATCGGAGAATTTTGCACATCACCTGCACCAAACTTGCCGCACACAATTTAAATTCTTTATTTAGCCTTTCTTCGGATGGGGCTTAATTTGTTTATCTGTAGACTTGAAGTTCTTATCAGCCTACTCCCTCCCCAGCCGAGCTGTTTTATAGAGCAGGAACAATGTAACTTTGGGATGTTATATTTTGAATTGAAGTTCGACGACGATTTTTTTGTTATACATTATGATAGTATCACCTAAAGATTGCATAAGCTGGCAAAGACAATTCATCAGGCATACCAGCTTTGACTTAATTTGCAAATTGTCAAGTAGTTGCCAGAATTTCTTGAGACTGGTGACCAAACCGGAGCACATCCGCCTAAAAATTCGCAATCACACAATGCGATATTCCTGCCACTATCTACACTATGGTTTCAGGCCAATACCACAACTAAACTGTCATTACATAAATTGAACCATGCCACTAGAGTCAATAATTATGAAACACATTTACCATAGTAATTACATTAGTTGCCTTATGCAAATTTTATTATATACTACCCGTATATATATATATATATATATATATATATATATATATATATATATATATATATATTCAATATTCGAAATTATATTTCAATTAAATTTAACTTAGCCATTTATGACGAAACCGATCTAACGGATGAACTGTTTTTTAACGTGATAAAATACTTAGTTTTTACTGAATACCCTATATACAATGGGATTGCTGTTTCTATCAAGAAAGCAACATTACTTTATAGTAATGATTCATAAATTATAAGTATCGTGAATTAAAAACAACTTCACTAGGTAGTGTGATTTCTTTTTTTTAATGACTGATCATGACTGGCTAGTATGAATATATATATATATATATATATATTATATATATATATATATATATATATATATATATAGACCGGTTTCGTCCTTAATGGGAACTCATCACGTACTGTCCAGAATTTGCCGCGGACAGGGGTTGAACCTTGGCACGTATTCTTCCGAATCTATTGCTCTAATCACTAAGCAACTCTTCGGCATACTGCACATAATTTTCAGTTATATACTAATTAATATTTCTTGGTTTGTCTTTCCTTTAGGTGGAGCCTATATAGCATACATTTTGACCTAAATTCCAACAAACAAACTCCCATCTGTTATTATAGAAAAGACACCGCGCTATCTGTATGTACGGATAAAATGAAAATTTAAATATAAAATGAACATTGTTTGCGCGGGTGGTGATAACAAATAATTAAATCAAGTTTGAGGCCTTGATATAAAAGAAATTGTAAATAGGTTTCTTACACAGTAACCTTTTTAAAATACAAACGGATTGTGGCGCACACAATTACTCTCTCTCTCTCTCTATTTCAATCACTCTGTCTCTCTCTCCTCTCTTTCTCTTCTCTCTTTCAATCTCTCTGTCTGTCTCTCCATTATATCTCGCTTTCCTCGCTTCCTCTATCTCTTTGTCACTCTCAATCTCTCTCTATTTCAATATCTCTCTCAATCTCAATCTATCTCTCAATCTCTCTCTCATAATCTTTCTCGCAATCCATTTTCTCAATCTCTCTCTCTCTTTCCCCTTCAACATTTCTATTATATGCAAGTATGTATTAGGTTTTGCGAACCTAGTAACAAATTAGTTCAGTTGTGACCAGAAGGATAAACCAAAGGCAGCATGAACGGAAAGTATAATCTGATGCACATTCGTTTCGTGCTTACTGGCGACTCATCAGTAGGAGCCGGTATTACGCCCTTTAACCACTATATATTTGGTAGAAGAATGTGGAATAATAGGACGGTACAATATATAGTGGTTAAAGGGCGTAATACCGGCTCCTACTGATGAGTCGCCAGTAAGCACGAAACGAATGTGCATGAGATTATACTTTCCGTTCATGCTGCCTTTGGTTTATCCTTCTGGTCACAACTGAACTAATTTATTACTAGGTTCGCAAAACCTAATACATACTTGCATATATATTAGTTCTTCGCAACAAACAGTATTTAACTGTACTTCTATTTATATATATATATATATATACATATATATATATATATATATATATATATATATACATTAGTCAGTATAGACTAAACATTGTTTTATGCAGTCCACATCCATTCTTATTAGAACTTCTCAAGTACGGCACAGTAGTGGCCGTGTACAGCGCTCAAACCTCGGCGTGTCTGCTTTGAAGTTAGTGAGTGTAACAACGGAGCCGCTCTGCAGCATGCTACACACAATATCCAGATATAGACTAATTGATTTATTTTGGTTAGCCTTTCCTCCAGGTGGATCCTATATGGTAAATTATTCGGCATGAACATCCAACTAGCCAGCCTAAGTATTTCATTATAGAACAGACACCACGCCACCTGTGAAAGATGTAATGAATTAAACATTAATATAATTAAAAGATCGTTGGTTATGTAGGCAATTATAAAAGTATTCAAATCCTGCAACCGTGTCCAGATTTGTGCCCTGTCCGCGGCAAATTCTGGACAGTAAGAGAAGAGTTTCCAATAAGATAAATTGCATTAGGTACATTATACAGACCTTAATCTATACTGACAAATGAATATTTATTCATTTAATTATTTATTTATTTATTTATTTATTTTTTTTAATATTTAAAAAAAATTAATTAATTTATTTATTTATTTATTTATTTATTTATTTATTTATTATTGGAATGATATTTTTATAAACATTCAAACTTGATTTAAACAATTTTTATCACCGCTCACGCAAACAATGTTCATTTCATCATATAATGCAATGCA
>JAQBSW010003040.1:0-90631 GCA_029291075.1 Eudiplozoon nipponicum
CGTCATTTATGTGTAAACGCGAATATTTAACTTTGCCTCAAGCAGATCCACATACAAGCATACATAACTACATACATACATATACAAATGCATAGATATGCAAACACGTACATACATACATACATACAAACAGACATTCGTGCATACTTACATTCATATATGCATACAAAAATACATATACACACATACATACATATTAGAGCAATGTATATATATATATATATATATATATATATATATATATATATATATATATATATATATAGGTCTTACGTGCACGGCAGGTTTTAGAAGAGTGTATCCATAAGGCAAAAACAGCTAATTAATTCTACTTGACAATGTTTTCCGACAGACTGTCGCGGATACGACGCGGCATGATCAAGTAACGGGCATAGCAAGCAATAGTTTCTGGCCGTGAGATTTATGATGTAGTACATTTGCGTTTCCAGAAAAACACCAGAGTTGCTTCGATACACTTTTACGCATGGTTAGACGCGATATCAGCAATTTAATCACACTGCCCTAGATAACCGTGTGCTATTATTGGAGAACTTCTCAGATGTAATGAATCGTACCCGCGTGTATTTCGTTTACAGCTAAAAATTCATCCACTGCGTCAAGGGAACTCGCACATTGAAAATCACATTTATTTATTTTTACTGTTTGATTGCCCTCAAGTGCAGCTCTCATCAACGTGAGGCAGATAAATAAAATTTATTTAAAGAATTGTTACCACCACCTGCGCAATCAATTATTGTTTAATTGTATTGTCTATATATGTGTGTGGTAAAAGCTACAAAAAGCTAATGTTCGTGACTGCATAGAAATTGTGCAGCCGACATTTCCATTCACGTACAACGTATGCAAGACTACTAGAGATGAGAGCCGCATATCTAATTTTGCTTTCTATATATATGCAGTGCGATTTTATCCTAGTTATTCAGTTTGCAGTCGTACTCTAATGATCATCATGGAAGGTCAAAACGCGTCAGTGCGTTACGACTGGCGGTAGTTTTGTTATGTTTTTCGAAGTCTGGTTAAATACAATGGGATTGGTGTTTACTTCATGCTAGCAAACTTGATTTAAATAATTTTTACCACCACTCGCGCAATCAATTATTGTTTAAAACAAATCAGTAGTTGTACTTTTACAGTTCATCATACAACTACGCTAGTTTGAAAAAGCACATTGTGATTGGTTTTCCATTCTGAGTTGTGCTCTAGACTAGCGTAGCAACTTTTCAGGCTGCCATGTTTATTTTGCATGACTGTTTATTTATTAATATAACATTTGGCAAGGCTCTCCAAAAGGATTACTGACATTTTTAAGCGTCAAGCACTCTTAGTTAGTGACATATCTTCAAATAGTTTATACAAAAGTATGATTTTAAATGGCACTTGAATTGATAATAATAAATATACAAGCGGTTAACTTTAAAAATCTTGAATTCTTTATTTAAATCTAATTTGCGAGCTTGTAATTAATACATATCCTATTGTATTTAACCAGTCGTTGAACAAAATAGCAAAAATACAGACGACTGGTTAAATACAATGGGATTTGTGTTTACTACAAGCTCGCAAAATTGATTTAAAGAAATGTTACCACCACCTGCGCAAACAATGGTTGTTTATGTTGAATCCTGTCTTAGTTTTGCACTCATGCTTTATTTAAGCAGTAAAAGATCTTACATTAAGGAAGAACTAATAACCAACGGTGCCGTACTAGAAGATTTTGTCGAGGTGAATACACCAAATGTTGGCCAGATCACTTGGTGGTTAAGGAAATTTTATCTGAATCTTGTGTTTGTTATTTGTTATCTTCACGGAATGCCATGAAATGAAGTTTTATATATTTCCAGTACCTGCCACGTTTTGGCATGGCACATATTTTGACCGAAGGGAATTTATTACGTACGAACTTCCTCAATAAATTTCGAATAAAGTGAGTAGTGAAAAACTCTGTGGAACTACCAAAGAACTTAACGTTGTAAAGATAGGTAAGAATACAGGTCATCAATAATTGGCTGGAAGTACTGTCCAAAATTTGGTCACAAACAGGACCTGATCCAGGGCACATATGCTTCGGAGTCTGTGAAATTATGTACTGCACCTACTTGCTACACACTGCTAAAAAATGTCGGCTATATATTTTTAAATAACTGTTTTCACCACCCGTGCAATCAATACTTGTTGAATTCTCTAAATCTCTAATCCAATACTACTTACCTTACTTTACTTTACTGCGGCTGACTCCTTTTGGAGGATAGGCCGGCTCCATAGAAATACATTTCATGGAGTTTCTTGGGAATTTGGTACAAGTGGTGTCCCCTCACCACTCGGCCTTTTGATCGAGGACGCACCTCTAGCCTTTGCACATCCAAGCGCAGTCTGCAAGACAGCAGTAAGTTGCATGGTTGCCGGTGGCTGTTGAGAGCTAATTCGCCATTCGGAAATACGGGGTACTGTCCAGGAGTCCATGTAATCCTGTGGCTGTTAAACCCTTTTGTGGCGGGGAACACACGTCGAGTCATGGTGCCGTCGTCGGGCTCATGTGGTATTTTATAGGAGATCCGATTGCCGGTCGGAAATCCACCACGACCTGGTGACACCACCGCCATAGCCCCGTTAGCCCATGTACGATCGGCCATCGAGACACGGTTGACACCGTCGTACCACGTTGAGGAGGGGATGGACTTTACTACTACTTTCTAAGTATCGAGGTGTCTGTTCTGTAATGACAAATTGAGGCTGGTTAGTTGGAAAATTAGGCCTAAAGTTATGCTATATAGGCTCCACCTAAAGGAAAAACTAACCCATTAAAACAAGTTAGTGTATAACTGAAAACTGTGTAGGATGCGGAAGGGTGGCGTAGGAGATAGAGTCACAGATTCCGAAGCAAATGTGCCCATGTTTAAACTCCATCAGCGGCAAAATTCTGCATTTTACTTGGAGAATTCTAAATAAGGACACACCGGTCTTTTGTATGAACTATCTTTGCTAAATTATAATATGCTCAATTTATACTGACAAATTTATGTGCAAAATTAGATAAGTGTATCTAACAAGCTCGCAACGTTGATTAAAGTAATTGCTATTCCAACGCTCGTAAGCGTTGATTGTTTAGTTATATAAATCTTAAATTCTATATCACTTCCCCAAATATCGCGATGTTTATTTTATCTTTAAATTGTGGATGGCTAGTTGGAGAAATTTTTCCAAAGAGATGCCACGTAAGCTCCACCTGAAGGAAAGGCTAGCCAACTGAAAATTGTGTGCAATGGGCAACAGAGTGGCGCGGTCGATATTTTCACAGGCTCCAAAGCAAATGTGCCCAGGTTTGAGCCTCGTCAGAAGCAAAATTCAAGACAGTACATCAAGAGTTAATAATAAAGATGAAATTGGTCTACTGGATGAAAAACCTGTTACACATTATACGAGGCATGGTTTATACTGAAAATGCATGCATAAAAGGGATTGATGTTTATATCATGCTAGCAACTTTGATTTAAATCATTAGCATCACCACCCGTTAGCCCATGTACGATCGGCCATCGAGACACGGTTGACACCGTCGTACCACGTTGAAGAGGGGATGGACTTTACTACTACTTTCTAAGTATCGAGGTGTCTGTTCTGTAATGACAAATTGAGGCTGGTTAGTTGGAAAATTAGGCCTAAAGTTATGCTATATAGGCTCCACCTAAAGGAAAAACTAACCCATTAAAACAAGTTAGTGTATAACTGAAAACTGTGTAGGATGCGGAAGGGTGGCGTAGGAGATAGAGTCACAGATTCCGAAGCAAATGTGCCCATGTTTAAACTCCATCAGCGGCAAAATTCTGCATTTTACTTGGAGAATTCTAAATAAGGACACACCGGTCTTTTGTATGAACTATCTTTGCTAAATTATAATATGCTCAATTTATACTGACAAATTTATGTGCAAAATTAGATAAGTGTATCTAACAAGCTCGCAACGTTGATTAAAGTAATTGCTATTCCAACGCTCGTAAGCGTTGATTGTTTAGTTATATAAATCTTAAATTCTATATCACTTCCCCAAATATCGCGATGTTTATTTTATCTTTAAATTGTGGATGGCTAGTTGGAAAAATGTTTCCAAAGAGATGCCACGTAAGCTCCACCTGAAGGAAAGGCTAGCCAACTGAAAATTGTGTGCAATGGGCAACAGGGAGGCGCGGTCGATATTTTCACAGGCTCCAAAGCAAATGTGCCCAGGTTTGAGCCTCGTCAGAAGCAAAATTCAAGACAGTACATCAAGAGTTAATAATAAAGATGAAATTGGTCTACTGGATGAAAAACCTGTTACACATTATACGAGGCATGGTTTATACTGAAAATGCATGCATAAAAGGGATTGATGTTTATATCAAGCTAGCAACTTTGATTTAAATCATTAGCATCACCACCCGCGCCATCAAAGATTGCTTAACTGTATAAATCTTCAATACAAATCCCTTTTTCCGGGTCTGGTCTATAATAGGAGACTGAAATTGATTATTTGTAACTTAAGGTCTAAAGTTATGCCCGAAGAAAAGGTTAGCTGATTAAAAATATGTTAATAAATAGCTGAAAATTGTGTAGTGTGCGACAGGTTGGTGCAGTGGATACAGTCAGAATCTTCGAAGCATATTTATACCTATTCAAGCAACGTACAATGGTTGTTTCATTAATAAAACCACGAGCTCCTCCATGATGCAAGGCCAGATAAACTCCGTCAAGAGTAAAATCTATGAAAAGCCTAATGAAGCTAATAATAATAGGAATTAAACGCGCACAACGTGATATATATTGTGCGTTCAAAGCGGTATTCAATACGCGCGTGAAACAATTTAATCAAAAATGTTTATTCGAGATTGAGTCGTAAAAGTTGACACATTTTTAACGGTAAATGAACCTTTAAAGCCTATGTGATAAGGATAGTTTACGTTTTACGCTATCACTTAGTAAAGGAAGGAAAGCATAAATGCATAATGGTATAAACATACAGCATTTGATGCTATACGTATGTCGAAATAGTATTTTAAGATCGCTAACGAAAATAGCTGGCACAATGCCAGGAAAAATTTAGAAACTGAGGCCAACTAAGAAAAAGAACTTAACCGAGACATTTTATGGCAAATAATTCATATATAAATATACACCTCAAATAAATATGTCACACAAAATTATCTTTCGCTGAGTATTTATAAAAGTCGAAAATGGTATTATCTAGAGTTATACAATATGCCAGTGAATGTAAACCAAAAATACAGAATAACATACCAAATGGGCATATAAGATATAAAACGCATATAAATGCCGCATTAGACCAATCCGGGAAGGTAAGGTGGACAGACAAAATTTAAAGTACATCGACATCGTTACACACTAATAATTAAAAAAATTCAAAATGCCGATAAATTTGCTCACCTTCTTTTCGATTGTCACAATTTTGAGGCCGAAAATCAGCTAAATTTTCACTGGGAGGTACGGCGCCGTTTACACCATTGCCTGCACCAGCTAGCACTAACGAAGAGACAGAAGCCACCGTTCCGATCGCGTTAGCGGAAAATACCTGTTGGCGAAGATAAGTGGTTGGTACAAATCCGACCTTTCCGGAGCAGTGGCTCACCACTTTCCAAAGAGTTGAGTCGCTAAATGGACAAAACCAAGCGAAAAAGTACATTAAAATACCTAAAACAGTGATTATAAAACAATATAACAAAATTACTGCCAGTGGCACACACTGGCGCGTTTAGACCTTCCATGATCATCATCAGAGTACGACGGCAAACTGAATGGCGAGGATCAAACCGCATTGCATATATATATGGAAAGCAAAATTAGATATACGGCTCTCACCTCTAGTAGTCTTGCATACATTGTACGTGACTGGAAATGTCAGCTGCACAATTTCTATCCAGTCACGAACATTAGCTGTTTGTAGCTGCCACACACACACACACACACACACATATATATATATATATATACACACACATATATACATATATAAATATATTATATATATATATATATATATATTACACAGTAAATTTCTAATTAGGAAGAAAACATTAATAACAAAGTGGATAAAGACCATTTATTCAGTGTACTAATAAAATGAAACAATAATTGATCCCTCATGATCAGTTTGCCGTCGTACTCTGATGATGATCATGGAAGGTCGAAACGCGTCAGTGCGTTGCAGCTGGCGGTAGTTTCGTTATGTTGTTCGACGACTGGTTAAATACAATGGGATTGGTGTTTACTTCATGCTCGCAAACTTGACTTTAAAATTTTTTACCACCATCCGCGCAATCAATTATTGCTTAACCATCGGCTATTACCTGATGCGAACGTTGCATGCATCACTTTAGCTGTTTCTGGTCAAATAGGATTCAAGATCGACATTTAGACTGTGCTTCTGTTGGCGTCTTATAGCTCTACGAGTATTATTGTAAACCGAGCTAGCAGGAATCTCGCGCATAGTTTCAAGAATCTCCATAGAATTCTCAGACCAATGACTTATTCTACGAGACATACAACACAACACAAAGTGGTGCCAACAATATCCAAAGTAAACTCGAAATTTCATCGTAAAGACCAGATAACATGGATTTTAGATAAGCTTCATAGTTTTATGGGAAAGGTGGCTATATGATCGTTTTGAGTTCACAATTGTCCAATGGCTGGAGGACGCCATTTTGCTCAACTGATCACAAGATGGGGAATTTATCGAGGATATCGGATTCGATATAACGGATGAAACAATAATTAAACCTCTTCCTCTCAACCCTATTAATTGAATTTAATGCAATTTATTTAGATGAATTTAACTAATTTGATACTTTTCCGTTATTCTCATATATAAATAGATTAGCTGAAATACTCATCGATAATTAATTAATTAGGTAGTATATCCTAAAGGTATGGACGTTCAATTTAGATGATTTTTCAAAATAAACTGCGATAGCTCAAGTATGTTAGAAAAAATGAATGTTTTTACACAAAAGTGTTTCATTCTATTTAAGCCTGTCGATATGGCAACAACAATAGTTTGGGCATCGCTTATCACGAGAATGCAAAGAACAGGTTGAATTGAAGTACAAAATAGTCTCGTCCATGCAAGCCTACACGAAATAGCATTTAAGAAAAGAACCAAAATGTGGCAGACGCCCACGTGTACTCAGCACCAGCCTAAAAGCCAGCCATTGAGAAAAATCGAATGTGTATTATCCAGCACATAAACTCAAGTATAAAATGTTATATTTCACTATTGAGTGTAGAGCAGATTGAAAAAAATTCCATAAATTTTAACGTTATTTTTTTGTTGAAGGCACACACAAAAGCATAGTTGCTTAGAACAACACAATGTATGCTTTTTGAAATTTGATTGCGGAGTGCCAGCTTCATATTTTCCAATGCCGCGTTTTGCGTACGCGGGTTTTAGCTTTGCACCGACAGTTTCACAAAGATCCGATTGATCACAATTTCCAATTTTGTTTTGTCTTCGATCGAGCTGAGTTTGTATTCGTCCCAATGGAAATGCGGTTCTATCACATCTATGCCTACTGGCATTTTCATTCGGACGAATACAAACTCAGCCCGATCGAAGACAAAAAGGAAATAGAAATTGTGATCAATCGGATCTTTGTGAAACTGTCGGTGCAAAGCTAAAACCCGCGTACGCAAAACGCGGCATTGGAAAACACAACGTATGCATAAGAAATAAAGCGAATGCTTAAAGCCACTGATCTTAATAATTGTGAGTCCAGTGAGTAACTTCACTGGAAAATTCATTTACAAGACTCGTATCGTCTGCTAACCACACACTTGTCACTAGTAGATTTAACAGTAAAGATGAATCTAAAGCGCAACGTGCCATGTATTAGACAATACCATCGTCCAGTTTATTTATAGAGACAAATAGCCTAAGCTGTTTTTCTTAAAGCAATGAAGCACGTTCGAGTCACATTGGCTATCGTGGCCAGAATTAACCATGTTGCCGAAATAGGGAGAAACTCGAAGACCCAGGCGCAGTTTCTAGAAGTGGTATGGTCATCTAAGTTAGTTAATACTCCAAAATTAAGGCATTTTCATAAAGAAAATTTTATCTTATCTATAGTTTATAATTTATCAATTTAATAACTATGGATTATACACATTCTTAACAAGCAAACAGAGGTATCCTAGATAGCCATTTTTCTAAACACATAACAAATTAATTTTTTGTAAACAGCGCTGCAGCACATATTTCTATAATACATTGGTGCATAAAAATGGATCTACATCTTCCGCACAAGGTGTTCTAAACTAGCCCTGGTGTCACCAGGGCGTGGTGGATTTCCGACCGGCAATCGGATCTCCTATAAAATACCACATGAGCCCGACGACGGCACCATGACTCAGCGTGTGTTCCCCGCCACAAAAGGGTTCAACAGCCACAGGATTACATGGACTCCTGGACAGTACCCCGTACTCCCGAATGGCGAATGAGCTCTCAACAGCCACCGGCAACCATGCAACTTACTGCTGCCTTGCAGACTGCGCTTGGATGTGCAAAGGCTAGAGGTGCGTCCTCGATCAAAAAGCCGAGTGGTGAGGGGACACCACTTGTGCCAAATTCCCAAGAAACTCCATGAAAATGGAGCCGGCTTATCCTCCAAAAGGAGTCAGCCGCAGTAAAGTAAAGTAAAGTAAGTCCTAAACTAGGGCTATGTAAAGTAGATGAATTCCGTGCTTGATTTCTAGACTAATCAACGGAATGCTGTTGGGAGCGCTTCATGCAAAGCAAAGCAAGAATTACACCTCCAAACTAACGAGGCAGCATCGCCCACCGCCCTCCTAACCGTATTATCGAAACCTATGTATGTTAACATGCCATATGACGAAAATCCTCCTCGTAAATGACTAGAACAGGAAATCATTCGCTTTAATTGGTTTAAGAAGTGGTCATATTTTTTGTTGGCCAAAAAGATTTATAGTAGCTCGGAGCACGCTCAGCTACAAGCCGGAAACTTTTAATACAAACCTACCGGAATTTATTCGGCATAGTAGAAATAAATTTTGTAAGAAAATTAAAAAAAAGATGGAAGTAATGTTTTCTTATCATGTGATCAAAATAAATGCCGGTCAAAAGTAACAAGTGCAGAAATAACAAATTTCACGAAAAAAATTATACGACAAATATATACAATAGTTGAGACTGAATGACAATAAACACAAAAATAACCAAGTGTGTTAAATCCTAAATAACTGACAAAATCAATGTCATCTTGTCTTTGTATCTAAAATGAACATATTGACAATTTACACCACTGAAACATGGCATTATTTTTTCATTTCCAAGTATATGTCACACATCAGCGCACTTAAATACCAAGACGCACATTCATACACGCCTATGCATCGAGTACAAATTCAATAATGATTAGAATCAAGTAAATTTCAACTTTTGACAAATATGAAAATGTCTCAATGGAGAACCAATATTACAAAATTTTAAAGTAATCAACACAACCTATGCATGTCTATGGCGGCGATCTGGTTAGCAAACAGCGGCATATCAATGCAATACCACATCGCACAACCAGAGATACAAACAGAGAACACACGAAATAGCATTACCGAATTAGCGTAAAAGTAAGCATCCAAACAGAAATATATTATACGCTATGGTAGAGAATGAATATAAATAGCGATAAACCTAGTTTATAGTCAAAATAGTAAAAAAATCACGAGAAGGCAAAACAAAAACACTAGTATCGTGCTACAAGTAGTAGTGGCAAGATGCGAATGCGGGCTTAAATGCTGAATAGTCACGATATTGTGCTTCGAACCGGAATAGAATTGTAGAATGATTAGGTGGGTAACAACAAGGAGGATTTTCAGTTTTACTTTTATTTCTTGTTGGCGGCTTAGTGTTGGCTCATTTGTGCGTCATATGAGTATGCGTCAGTTTGCATGTCTCTGTAAGTGTAGAGATCATTCTGGTTGTGTTACAGAATACAATTTAAACAATAATTGATTGCGCGGGTGGTGGTAACAATTCTTTAAATCAAGTTTGCGTGCTTGAAGTAAACACCAATCCCATTGTAGTTAACCAGTCATCGAACAACATAACAAAACTACCGCCAGCTGCAACGCACTGACGCGTTTCGACCTTCCATGATCATCATCAGAGTACGACGGCAAACTGACTATCGAGGATCAAACCGCGTTGAATATATATATATATATATATATATATATACATATATAAGACAATACAATTTAAAACAATATCTATCTAAACATATCTAAATTTGATTTGCTCTTCAAATCGGTTTGATCCTCGATAGTCAGTTTGCCGTCGTACTCTGATAATGATCATGGAAGGTCGAAACGCGTCAGTGCGTTGCAGCAGGTGGTAGTTTTGTTATGTTATTTGACGACTGGTTAAATACAATGGGATTGGTGTTTACTTCAAGGTCGCAAACTTGATTTAAAGAAATGTGTTACAGAATGACGTTTGAGATCTTGTTATACTGTACTGAAAGATTGAGTTTTTTTCGAAGAGCTTACTTCGTCCTTCAATTTACTTTTGTCGCCTTGGTAACGGCTCACTGTGTGCAGATTGCAGTTTTGATCGCTCATAGTTTTGTGCAATTTCTTTCGCTTTTAACGATGATCGTCATGCCGTTTGAACAGCAGTTTTTTCTTCAGCTTGTAGCCGATAGGATCGGATCTTTGTTGAGGCTTGTATAATGGGAGTTTTTACTTGCCTGTATGCTAGTTAATTTTGGTTGGGTTGTGTGATACATGACCAATCGATTAAAATATCATGCTGCTGAAACTGTTGAAGGTTTAGGCCGGGTGCTTGTTGTAGTAAATAAAAAGCATCGTACATGTATAATAAATACGCTGACCTGGTTTGCGTAAAACTAAGATATTTGTCAAACTGGCTGGGTGCCCTGTTTCAAATATATGCTCAGCGACGGCTTATTTTCCTGACGATGCCGGGCCTCTTTTGCTCAGTTTCTGAGGTAAATGTTGCTGGATTATGATGATCAATTGCTTTAACGGACTTCCAATATGTATTTTACTGAAAATACACGATTTTTTTAGACTATAAAGGATTTGGTGAGATCATCATCATTTCCAGCCACACAAAAGTCAAGTGACTAATGTTTCACTGCCATATAACCATAAGGAGTGAAAAAATGTGGTGAGAATTGGCAATTGATCATTTATAATCTCGCTCATGGATACTCAATAAGCATCGGCTTAAAATATAACGATTCGGGTCCCTTTTGAGTATGGAAAGTCGTAAAGTATTGTCTCATCGTAGTTTTCTTAATTTGTCTATATTTTTCATTGTAACAATTTGCATGTCTTTGAAATTCATTCTGTTTTGCTCTAGTTCGGTAACTATCACAATTTTCAATCATTATCCTTTGAAACTGGCATACTTACAAACGAAAATTCCACTGAAAAACAATGATTAACAATTAAATTCAATACTTTCCTAAGGACACCAATGATCTCAAAGACTCTATATTAGCATGCACAAAAAACTTACAGTTTACATTTGAGAGTTAATATTACCGGCAATCCAATTGTGGGAAACAGAATTGCACTTCTACTGGCAGATGTAGACATGCACAGTGTTCAATAAACGAGCCTGGAAAACACAAGTGACCAGTACGTACTCAAAAAAGGTATGTAGACAATCTAATAGAGTTCATCCCAGACGCAGCAGCCACAATCTAAATCCTCAAACAAACCAATGAAGCCGATCCAGACACTAAATTCACTCTTCATGTAGAGAAAGACAACACTTTTCTCACCTTAGATATCCAACACACTAGAGAAAAAGTGGAATTCTACAATGGCAATACATAGAACATTAACTTTCACTGGGCAACATATTCAGTACAAAAAAAACAGTGTGAGAAAACAACCTAGAAAACCAAAAAAAGAAGATCTGCTCTGAACACACGATCAAAGAAGAGTTAGGCTACCAGAGGACGCTTTTTCTAATGAACAACTACCCGGAGCGGTTCATATAGTTCAACATCAGACTACGTCTAATTTGTACAACAGTTGATCCCGTCAAAAATGTTTTCGTGAGGTGACCAAACGGCCTCAATAATTGTACAGCGATTAAGTCGAATAGCTATGGAAAATCTCTCTAGTGCAAAGGTTAACATCACATTCAGCACACTTAGAATCATGAAGTTGGATGCCAAGGATCTATTGACAGTTCTCTCCAAATCTGCTATAGTCTATAAATTTTAATGTATGTGCGGTAGCGTATATAGTGGGCGCACGACAAAGGCACTGATAAATATAATGCAGCGACGTTTAGCGGAGAAATTTATCAAAAAGGCCCGGCAATGTCAGGAAAATAAGCCATCGCTGAGTATGTAGTTGAAGCAAGGCACCCAGGCAATTTGAAGTTTTTTTCAGTTCTACACAAAGCTAAGTTCGAGAAATATAAATAAATAAATAAAAGAACAACGACCCGGCCTAACCATTCAAATTGTACAGCAAAATGATATTTAAACCGATTGACCACGAATCACACAACTAAGCATCAATTTACTAGCCTCCAGGCAAATACCGGATTGGCAACAAACTAAAGAAGAAAACACAGCCATGCAAAGAGCATCACTACCATTGTTAACAATGAAAGAAATTGCACAACAATTCGAGCGATCAACAATGCAATCCGCACATCCTGTGCTGTTACCAAGGCAACGAAACGAACTCATAGAACACGGAGAAACGAAAGGTAACGTACGGGGGCAAATTTGTACACCTAAAAGACAACAAAGGGAGCGATAGACCCAAACTCAATCTACTAACAAAAGACAAACCAGATCTCAAACATCACTCTATAATACAATGAGAATGACCCATACATGCACAGACTCATTGGTTAATGCACTCACAAATCAACCCGTAATAAATACAAAGATGAAACAAAAGTAAAACTGAGAATCAGACTAGTTGTCACTCACATAATCAAATGAAAATCCAGGATTTTTATAAATGAAAAGGTGTAAAGTGTTGCTGAGTATTCCTGAAACAAACCGTTTATTGTCTACTTTGCTTGCTTCATTATTTAATGTTTTAAAACTTGTAATAATGGGTGAACTCAAGGCGGCAGCCAATAGCTGGAAACATTAATTTTGTTGCTAAATGTGTCTTCTCAACCTAATAAAAATATACGATGTAATACTCGAAGACAAGTGAAATTATATATATATATATATATATATATATATATATATATAAATATATATATATATATATACATATATATATATATACATATATATATACATATATATATCATAATAAATTGTTTTAATGAGTATTTGACCGCATATTATGTCAAAAAATACAAAAGAGGGCCAAGTAAATTTATAGCACAGAATAGCTTTTTGTGGAACTAACGGCATCTGACGGAATACGAACAATCACCCTTTGATTCAAAGACAAAATCCTGAAAATTTCGGTTCAAGCGACACATGAAGATCGGCTACAAAGGTTTTTGTTAAAAACAGAGATTCAATTACCATGAAAATCTCAGAAAGTTTACCCTGCTGTAACCGATTTTATGTAAATGCCAATGCGATAAATGTGACCAATTCTGAAAAAGCGCGTACAGGCTTACAATAAAGCAATTATCCAAAATGAGTTCTCAACCCCTAAATAATGTAACAAGAAAAGAAAAGATGACAAAGTTGACACATTCTAAACAACAAGCTTACGAGCTACAGATAAACAACAATCCCATTGAAACCAACTAGCCACACAGCGTAGCAAACTGCTGTCAATAACGCTTACCAATGCATTTCGACCTTCCATGATCATCATCAAAGCACGGCGGCATACTGACTAGTGAGGATGAAACCCCACTGCATATATAAAGCAAAATCAGATATGCGGCTTACACCTCTAGTAGTCTCGTATGTATTGCATTTGACTGGAAATGTCGGTCATGAAAATACAATTTAGAGGCTTTATATACAATGTACATAATTACAGACTCAATGATGGTAAAGGGATGACAGTAAACCTTCAAAACATGTCTGAGAGTTTGAAATGACAATTACTATCATTGTGTCTAACTAGACAAATAACAATTCTACAGTCATTGCATAACTCGATATTCTGATTCATTAACTTCCTTCATTGAAAAAGCTACACTAATCGACAAAATCATTGATTATTTAAAAATATAATGTATACCTGTGAATCTAAGACAAACGATTGCACACATAACGCGTTGAATTACTATTCAATTTTCAAGTAACAGCATATCTGGGCAAAAACAGGGTGCAGATTTTTCAGAGTCATGTAAAAAACCTAGTAGGACAAAAACGACATGCATTGTACACATACACTTAAATCCATTGTGTTGGTACCATGTACACTTTCGGTATCATAATGTTGGTTTCGGGAACCGACACAATAGCCATAGTGTAGGTAAAATTTACAGACTCGGTATTTATATTATGTATAGTGAGTTGGCTTGAAGTATCAGTTACATACACAATGGCCATAGTGTTAGTATCCTTTACAGACTCGGTAAATATATTATATAGTGTGAGTTAGCATTGAAGTTGCATTGCCGAAGACTTTATACGAAGTTAGCTTCACTATGGCAGGTTTACACATACGTATAGGAGATTGTAACGTCCTGTTTTCCCTCATTTATCACCAAATATATTGTGGTTAAAGGGCGTAATACTGGCTCCTACTGTTGAGTCGCCAGTAAGCACGAAAATAAATGTGCATGAGATTATACTTTCCGTTCATGCTGTCTTTGGTTTATCTTTCTGGTCATTTATGAACTAATTTGCTACTAGTTTCGCAACACTTAATAGACAATCGCATTGCATATTACACTATAGCACACAAATCGGCATACACGATCAGGTGCCTATGCAGAATTAACAAAGATACTTAACTAGCCTGTTCAGCTAACATGCTAGAACGTGATTTGAAGCGCCTTTGGCATGTATTTGTTTCAAACGTCAGCTTATAGTTCGGCACAAAATAACTTATTAATATTTTCTTATACACGGGTAACCATATTTGAACACACGCACATGCACAATACGCATATTGAGCAAGAATTCACAAAAATTGCGTGCATGTGAATACAGAATAGGAAAAGATCACGATAAAATGCTTTCTTCATTTTCTGAAACATCAAACTTCGCCAAACACGCGTGGTGATAAACATGTGGCATTAGCAATAGATTCGTAAATAAGCTGCTGTTCCCCACAGGGCAAAGAATAAATCACCTGATTTATGGGAAAATATTGTGAACATCTGTTGGTTCTTAATAATTGAACCGAAAATAGAGCCTAGACAAGAATCAAAAGCAAACTAGTTTTCGTGAAAAAAATGATTTTATCATTTTAGAACGTGGGAAGTAATGCGAAAGTGAAAACACGGCGTACACAAAGGAGGATCAGTGCTGAGATGGAATTTTGGACGTTAAAAGTAGATGATTAATAAAGCTTGACTTATATGATGCAATTGTGGATGGTTTTAACGTTGTTGATACTTTCGTCTTATCGGTTTGCTACGCTAATTTCTGAAAAATCGGGAAATGGAATCTCACAGCAAAGCTAGTCATGAAGTATAACATATCAAAACAAACAAAAATTAATCGGATATAACACTTCCGCTAATATTTAAATATGAGCAATTTATATATCGTAGTAGCAAGTAAATTGAAATTTATAAATCATTAATTTAGTGATGAAGCTAATTTTTTTCAAGGAGTTTTCACTAAAAGCTTTTATCTCTTGTTTGCCATACAGGCCAAGGGCTGTTATTTTCATTTTTCCTTTAGATTAATACAGACAAGATAAAGAATTGAACATCTCAATCTGTTTCAGCTAGACCACCTGTCCGTCCACACAAGGGAAACGTGCAGTTTGACACGAAAGGAATAAACAAATAGTTAGGATTTAACAATAATTGATTGCGCGTGTGGTGGTAACAATTATTTAAATCAAGTTTGCGAGCTTGAAGTAAACGATGACTGGTTAAATACAATGGGATTGGTGTTTACTTCAAGCTCGCAAACTTGATTTAAAGAAATAATAAGGATATTTTACATTCTCTCAATCTCTTATAATAATCGATACAAACGATTAACCACGGAGCTTTAATGTTTAGGAAATTGCCAATTGCCACCAAACCACGAAAGTACTAGGTACCAATTCATATACTATAATACCACATATCGAATTACCGCAAACTGATTCTTATGGCATAAAATGTCAAAACGGGTTATTACATTTCTAGCTAAAGTCGCTTTAGAAACTCGTGAGTAGCAGTTATATTCACTTTAATATCCACAAACTAACTGGCGTATTACATTTCAATCCACTATATCTAATAATTTCTTAAAATTCATGCATACGCATATTAAGAAGTTGAACATTGATCACACGACTTTTAGAACGGAGAAATAGAAAATGGTTGCAGCAAGGCCTGAGACCAAAAATAAATGTTATTTACTAAATGTTTAAATCAGATTAAAAGTGATATCATACCGTCTTGTAGTATAAATCATTTTCTATTAACTATTGACAAGTAATGGTTTGTTCATCACAGAACTTTCACTGTTAGCCTTAATTTTCCATCAGTCGTCCATCAATTTTGATATTATTCGCTCAAATCTCGTCATTTCCTCCCAATCTATTTCTGTAAAGACACGCACATTACTTAAAATAGCATATTATATGCATGTATGTAAATTCCTGATTTTAGCATGTCACTTACATTTAGCAAAACAATAAAAAAGGTAAAAAAAAACGTAAAATGCAGACGCATTTTTTTGGAAACATGCGAAGCTACTAGATGTGAGAGTCGCGTACGTAATTCTTCTCTTCTTAGGTGTGCATTATTTTTTATCCACATTAGTCAGTTTGCTGCCCAGCTTTGATGAACACAGAAGGTCGAAACGTGTTAATACGGTAGTTTTGCCATGTTGTAAAACTAGTTAGAAACAAAGGAATTGGGGTTTACATCAAGCACGCAATCTTGATATACAGAATTTTTTGAGAAATGCACAAAATTTAAGGATACTATGTTGAGATGCCAAAAACAAACCAATAAAATCCTATAATCGTGAAAAAAATGTTCTACTGTTCGAGGAAATATACAGATATGATAGTAACTGGTTAAAACGCAATCAGCCAATCTGAAGCGCATAATGCAATAAAAATAATTCCCCACCCGCCATTATGACTAGGTCAGAATTTACAATAAAGAATACAATGTAAATACTTGCTAGTTAAAAAGTGCTTGCACATCATTTACTGCATCAATCAAAAGCTCATCGAGAATAAAATCAATTTGAAAACATACCGTTTACTCAATACGCAAACAAGTTCACCAGACGCTAACGGAAGTCTGGCTCTTGGCTTAAGCAGATTATTTGAGCATGGCCAGGATTGTCCAAATTTAGTAGTACCTAAATCGTGGGTTTTGGAGCCAGTTTGGTTTTGTGACAACATAAGGGCCGCTTCGTAATCAGCCTCTTCTTCACGTGCTTGGATATCGTTACTTGGTCGGTACTCCGAAACAGCGCGCCAGATTTCAGGCGCCAATCGCGGCAAAGTCTCTGCATTAAAGGAACGAAGAAAAATGAATCTGTGAGAATATCAATGTTTAGTTCTACAGAAGACAATTTTCATCATCGCAATGCTAAGCATAATTATATCCGCATCTGCATTTATTGCGAAATCTCGGCATTTTTATTTACATGTGGCTTTGAATTTTTCTTCTGTGGTTAAATTTGATATATCTCCCAAATTAGTCCGTTAGCTTTATTACGCATAAGTGAAGATTACTTCCTGCATCGTTCATTCTGCATAAACTCAGTTTCGAACAAATTTATAATCATACTCGATTTATGTACTGGTGTATATTGGAAATCGATTAGATGTTTACCTACAGAATGTTCAGCCAAAATTAAAATACATAAACAGGACAAAAATCCAGCACAGAATTTTAGTATCAGTTAGGATACATTGGGTAATATTTTACATTTGGTTCGATGATTAAAAATCACGTTATTGTTTTAATTCCAGTTGGAAATTTGAAATAATAAATTCGCAAAATCAAAACACCAACAGTTACAAAAACTCACGTCGACTGAACATCCCTGGAAAATTTAGTTTAAATATAACTAGCAGGACAAAATAAATAAGCATGAAAGTAAGGGGTAATTTCATGCGCATATTCGATTCGCGCTTACGGTATTACGCCCTACACTAACCTCATAATTAAGTGCGGAATTTGGGAAAATTGAACGGTACTATCTCTTTTACGAATGTGTAAACCAGCAGTAATGGAGCTCAATTCATATAAAGAAAATGACAATGCGATTTCACAGCCAACTCACTTTATATATTACATACAGATTCTGTAAAACATACCGACACTATGGTTGCCGAGTCTGTACCTGATAAAAGCAGTATGTTTACCAAATAGGTACATGATACCAAAACTATGGTTGCTGAGTCGGTACATGGTACCAATAACATTGATTTCAAGATATGCTGAAGTTCAGCACCACTCATAATTACAACAAAATAAGAGCACATGCTACTCCTGCAAATCCAAACATGCTGGCCTTGATCGATATCAGTTATCACTTTTCGTGATAATAATGACACAGTTCAGTTAAATAGATAATAGTTATATAATGTGTGCTGTTGAGAGCTAAGGTATTTGCAATTGTGTATTCGTTATTACACAACCATTAGCAAATTAGTTCAAATAGGACCAGAAGGATAAATCGAAATCAACATGAATGAAAGATATAATCTCTTCTGCAAATTCAATTCGGCAGAAAACCGGCTAATGGAATCAACCCTTTTAAAATGGATATTCTTGGAAATCTAAAACGCGGCGCACTACCCCAGTAGTAAAGCATTCATTTAATTTAAATGTAATTTTTGGTGCACAATTTACGCGCAGTCATGATCATGACCTTTTCCTTCTTTAACTACAAGCGTTTAGGTTAACCGATCAATAAAGTTTTGATTTTGCCGATAATTGTACAAATTAGTTAAATTAAATTTTCAAACTTGAAGAAATCACCAATTCCCATATTAATTAGCCGATGTTCCAACCAAGTACAATGTATGCGAGACGACCAGGAATGAAAGCCGCAACTCGGTTTATCAAAATAGTGAATTTCGTTAGTCAGTTTTTTGTCATGGTCTAATGATGACCAAGAAAATTCATGACGCGCAAATACATATGGCTGGCAGTAGATTTATTATGATGTAAGACAGATGACGTAAAATATACGATATAGACGCTATGTTTTAACGTTTTAATTCTCTAAAATAATTTTTCGGCGTAAGGCCCCACTACAGTTCCACACATGGACACCATTTCTAAATTAAACAAATTAGACCTTCCTGATTATTTATGATTATAAAATACAAGACTTTCGTGTTTATTTTAGTTTCATAATTTTTATAAACTTGTAGTAAATGGAGTGGACTGTATCTAGTTTGACAACATAAACAAGTTTTATATCCAATTCATTACTATTAATTAACAATCTATATTGTCTTTATTAACTATCATGTGTGTCTATACACTTTTTCAAACAAATAAATAAGTATTAAGCTGTTCATGCTTTTTATCATTATATTCAGCCTTACTAATCAGATCCACTGCGATTTATTTCCCACATTAAAACATAGTATTTATATCAACAGTTTCATGTTTTAGCTAGATAAATTATTCGAATGGGCAACTTGATCTTCATTTGCAGCCCACACAATAATTCTCATTGTTACTTTACGCTGAAGCACCAATATATTATACTGTTGTGCCGTCGTTTCGTATTAATGCATGTATGTATGTAGGTAATTAGTTTAATTAACTATATTGTAACCATAGATTTCGTTTTATTCGACCAAATCGGTGGAATACGAAAGTGTGCCAGAAATTAAGACAAGAAATCAGTATTTAAAAAATGACACGATGTAAATGTCTCCAATAAGTCAATTTTACAAAAAAATAAACAAAACAGAGCAGTGTGACAGGTGACATTCATATGACATCAATGTTATGTGAAATAAACAAGAAAATTAGTTAGAAAAATCGGTAAAAAAGCAAGATAGACAAGTGTAAACACGGAGAGAGTGTGAAATAAGGGAAACAACCAATCAATTGCGCGCGTCACCTCCAGTTCAAGCTCAATGCTTGAACATGCTTCGTATGCTTGCATAAATACGCCTGCAGTTTATCCGTAAAGCTTCGTATGTAGCTAACTCCCTTTTATTATTGTATCTAGTAATTATTTTAAAAGCTACGTCTGGAGAACATACGTTTGAGGTTTCAACAATGCGTTGCGCAAAAGCTATCTATTTAACGAGTATTGGTTAAGATACTACTAACACAAAAACTGCCACTAGTCCATATCAAACCACCAATCAGGTCTCCTTGACATGTTGTTCGACGACTGGTTAAATACGATGGGATTGGTGTTTACTTCAAGCTCGCAAACTTGATTTAAAGAATTTTTACCACCACCCGCGCAATCAATTCTTGTTAAATTGTATTGCCTATTTATGTATATGTGGTGAAAGCTGCAAACAGTTAATGTTCGTGACTCCATAGAAATTGTGCAGCCGACATTTCTAGTCACGTACAATGTATGCAAGACAACTAGAGGTGAGAGCCGCATATCTAATTTTGCTTTTCATATATATGCAATACGGTTTGATCCCCGCTAGGTAGTTTGCCGTCGTACACTGATGATGATCATGGAAGGTCGAAACGCGTCAGTGCGTGCCACTGGCGGTAGTTGTTATGTTGTTCGACGACTGGTTAAATACAATGGGGTTGGTGTTTACTTCAAGCTCGCAAAATTGATTTAAAGAATCAAGTCTCCTAACAGAGTAAATGCGATTAGATACCCTGCCACGGAGATATGAACAAGCCAGATCTCCGAAGTAAAAGCTTCTTCCAGTGTATCCATTTACAATTATTCGAAGCCACAGACTCCATCACTCTCTCTGTACACACACACACACACACACACACACACACACATACAAAACCGTCTTTTATTTAACAAATAAAATAAACTACTTATTCTGTGTTTTACTCAATTTCCTACTTTTGGTGCCTTTTCTTTAATGCTAAATTATCTGACTAGAAAATGCTACTGTCAATAACATCAATAAACAGATTAGATATTTTTGACACCTCTTTAAGATAGGTCAACCTTTAAATATAACATTATTATTCAAACATACACGAATAGAAATCTAAATTTTCCACACGGTAGGTTCCAGAGGTGCGTGTGCCAACAAGGCAGAATTAACCAAGTCCCTTCGTTGCTATTTGCTGTTAAACCCAAACAAATTTTCGTTCAATCAAGTGCCTCCTGGTTTGGGCGGAGATATAGTGTGTCATGATCAAGTGATCGATATCGTTAATAATATTTTACAGTAGAAGTAGGCCCTCTTCACTTCTTGCGGCACCAGCTATCCACCAGATTTGCTTCGGTGGTCAAGCAAGCTGAATGCTAAATTGACTTAAAAAATGGCCCAAGTCAGTGTGGACGAAGTTCCAAATCGCGACATGCCGTTGATGATAAATAAATTAGCAGTTGAATAGAACCGTTCGACTAGGAAATTTGCCCTTGAGCAAAATTTATTGAGGCTCATCTGGCGATGACTGAGAAAGCATTTTAGTCTATAAATCAGTTCCGGTGCTGGCGGCTGTAATCTCCAAGGAATTAAGGAGGAACGGTAGGCTTGACTTAAGGATTATGGTGCATAATGAAACCGACGAGTGATTCTAAAGAGGGGTTTTCAATTTGTCTAAAGTATCTGCAGCTACGGCAATACCCCTGGAAATCTCAGTAGATGCTTATCGATATAGTGTCGCCCGAGATCTTACGTGAAACGAATTCCTTGACTGACAACAAGGGGCCATTTTGCATGACGCTTGTCTCAGGGTAAAAACTAGTAATAACGTCCGTTTTCGATGCGTTTAGCTTCAAATCGTACAAAATGGACACTTTGTCAGCGTATTTGATGTTTCTCTGAAGCCTGTATTCCTTTTCTATCATCGGAGTAGCATCCTCGGAGTATTCGATGTTAACAAGCTATCCATCGTCCGCATAATGACAAATTAGTATTATATAACTTTTTATTGACTGCGGAATTTAAATCAAAAAGAGAAGAAATGCTCATATTGCCATTGGTAGCAGTTTCAACCGCAAGCAGCATGCCAACAAAAAGCTTGGGATTACTTTTAAAAATAAAAAAGAACTTCCACTACATTCGTTTTTAACTTTAATATACATATGCAAAGCGCATCAAAGCAACAAGCGATTCAAAAACTCCACAGTCCACACAATTATTCAGTATGAAGCCGGATGTTATTTAAAAATTCGTACAAGTAACGCTACCACGAATAGTATCAGTATTGAAAAATAAACAAATAAGGCCATGCAAACGAAAAAAATTACTCGGATGCAAGATTTTTGTCATTATTAGTTGTTTTAGTATTCACGAGCATCAGAGAAAATGTGACAGGAATCAAGGGACGCAACTTTCATAGCATCGAAGCGTGGTTATCACCGTAATACGCAAATTCAATTGAAAAATTGCCTTTATAGTCATCGAGGGCTCCAGTTGTCTTATGGTCATCCAGACCTGTGGAACTCGTGCGAGAGAATCAACTTTTCGTACATCATAGCCAAGATTAATTATAAAAATAATGAAAAACTGTAAGACAAACCTTGAAAAGAGTAGATGATTGATAATAATAGAAATGTCATAACTTATCCGAAGCTGCACACAATCGTTCACATCTACACATGTAGAAAGATTGCGTGCCTCAAGACCTTACTGCTATGCAAGATAAATTTCATTATTATTTAACGAAACTCGAGCATTAATCAAACTTAATTAATACACAGAGATACTTTATGGTCAATAATAATCCAAGAAAGGAATGCATACATATGTCATAAGGAATGTGCTCCATTAATACCTATTTCACTGTATCGCCCAAGGACTTAAATAGACAACAGAAAGTCCATAATTACGCTTAAGAACTAGAGAAATAATGAAATTATTAAAATTTTTATAATTAGTGAAAACGGCGAATTATGATAGCGAGTGGTAGAATGGATTGGAGCAATATTTTCTCACAAATGATTATTAAATAACTTCATAAATGGCACGGATGAAAACAGCGCTTCCGGTGCGACAGACTAGGGCTCACCAATCGTCAGGCCGTAAATTTCTATGACTACATGCAAACTAAAAACATAACTAAATATAAGCATTTTGTGTGTTACGTATTGCGTGTCTTTTAAGTTACTTGAAGTAGAACCGGAAGGATATGTTAAAGTCAGCATGAACAAACAGTATAATCTCATGCGTACATGAGTTTTATGCTTACTGGTGACTCATCAGTAGAAGCCGGCAATAGGCCAAAAAACCCACAATATATTTGGTCTAGACATAGGAGAAAGTCTAACGGTGCAATCATCTATACGCATATGCATTCTTCGGCAGTGCGACTTCAAGGTCAACTCACGATATATAATATGTACCATAAATTTGATAAGTAAAAACCTTATGGTTCTAGAGATAAGATAAATTTCACCAAAACTAAGAAAAACAACCTATTCTTAACGCATACTACTCTAGCTAGGCCTTATACTGGCTTTGAAGTCGCACTACTAGAAACGTTATACGGAGTTGACTTTATCCTCGCTTAAAAACACTTAAGTATAGGAAAATTCACCGTTAGACTCTCATATTTCTTGAACAAATATATAATGGGTTCTCTACGTAAAGCCAGTCTCTAATGGAGATCGGCCAGTATGAGATTAAATTTCTTGTTCATGTTGACTTTGGCATATCTTTCTGTCTACGTAATAAACAACACATGAATGTATACAAAAATTCGATAATGGTTGTTGCTGAGAGATAATATATATTCAATTTTGAATTAAGTGTTGCTCACCAAGTAACGAATTAGCTGAAATATAATCAGAAGGATAAACCAAAGATAGCATAAACGGAAAGATGATCGCATGTGCACATTCGTTCCGTGCTTACTGGCGACTCATCAGTGGGGGCCGATACTACGCACTATACACACTATGTATATGGTTGAGGAATGTGGGAAAACTGGACTTCAAATTTTTCAACATTCCTCACAAAAATATATAGTAGTACCGGCTCCTAAGGATTAGTTGACATTAATCACGAAATGAATGTGCACATGAGATTATACGTTCCGTTCATGCTGTCTTTGGTTTACCTTTCTGGTTATATTTGAAATAATTTGTTACTAGGTGCACAAAACCTAGTACAAAATCGAATATATAGACGTCAGCATTTTGTCTATAACTTAAAAATACATTACGGCGAGCCGTCGAATTTAGCTTTGTTCCGTTGTTTGGCTAAAAATTCCGAAAATCTCCATTCTTATTATTATAATCAAGGTTGCGGTCTTGATATAAACACCTGACCCATTAATTACTTACATATGTCAGTATAAACTAAGAATTGTATAGTGTAGAAAAGGCAATCCATCCAGTAGACCGGTTTCGTCCTTATTGGGAACTCATCAAGTACTGGCCAGAATTTGCCGCGGACAGGATACGAACCTGGGCACGTCTGCTTCGGAATCTGGTGCTCTAACCACTGAGCTATCCTACACTGAAAATTGTGTGTAGTGTAGTGTGCGGCAGGATAGCTCAGTGGTTAGAGCACCAGATTCCGAAGCAGACGTGCCCAGGTTCGTATCCTGTCCGCGGCAAACTCTGGCCAGTACTTGATGAGTTCCCAATAAGGACGAAACCGGTCTACTGGATGAATTGTCTTTCTACACTATACAATTCTTAGTTTATACTGACATATGTAAGTAATTAATGGGTCAGGTGTTTAAACCAAGACCGCAACCTTGATTATAATAATTGTTATCACCACCCGCGCAACCAATGTTCGTTTAATTATATAAATCTCCATTCTTGTTTTTCAAGACTTACTTGAAATCGAAAAAATGGTTCTAAATAACGCAATTCTAAAAACTGGAATTTGAAAACACCTGAAACCATGCTTACTTGTGCATATTCCCATGCGTTCAAACAAAACTGTAGTTTCAATAGAAAAGAATGGGAAAAATTAATTACTTTTCTTTAAATCAAGTTTGCGAGCTTGCAGTAAGCACCAATCCCATTTTATTCAACCAGTCGTTCAACAACATAACAAAACTACCGCCAGCCGCAACGCACTGACGCGTTTCGATCTTCCATGATCATCATCAGAGTACGGCGGCAAACTGACTAGCGAGGATCAAACCGCATTGAATATATATGGAAATCAAATTCACTTAAATGAAAATGAATTACTTTACTGATAATAAATAATGTTAAATGAAGTTTAATAGACTAACCGGTAATTTGGGCAAATGTCGGTCTGGCCGTCGGCGTTGGACTCCAACAGGCTCGAATAACCGCATGAAACAAGGCATCCGGACAGGCATCCGGTTGATGTAACATTGATGATCCGGGTGTTAATACAATACTAGCTATTTGCTCAACACGAAGACCGGAGAACGGTACAAATCCCAGCGTAAAAATCTCCCACAGTGTGACACCATAAGCCCACACGTCTGAAAATCGTGTGAAGGACACACAATGGCCATCAGCGCAATCGCTCTCGCTGTCACCACCGATACAAATGCCACTTGTAGAAGCAGAATTACTCTCAATAGGCTTGGTTGTCGAGCTGTTAAAATTAGCGTTCGCTGGTGTAGCATTGTTATGGCCGTTAAGTGAATTAGGATGATCACCGTAAAACCCCAATTGACTGAAGCATTCTGGAGCTAGCCAAGCAATGGGTAGCTGAAGGTCGTCACTCAGTTGAGATGAGTAAAATTCAGACGAGCACTGCATGGCACGCGTCATGCCAAAGTCGGAGATCTATAACAAATCAATGGTATCAATGGAAAACCCAAAAGCTCATTTTGTAGGAAAGCAGAATATTTCACTAGCATATACAAAAAGCATGATTTCACAAATGAAAACTCCTCACTATAATTAAGCAGGGGCATAGAGCTCATTTCTCTCAAAAACACGAAAGAAGCAGAGGCAAAGCCGAGTTCACAGTCTTCAATGTGCAATAATCCGACTTAAATCCCGTTTCAGGACGTCGAAACATAGTGCTAACTTCTGAGAATTAAAAAAGATAAAAAGAGAACAGCGAGAATTCAATTAAGTCTATGCGTTTCCAGAGCGACCATTACGAAATTAAGATAGCGTATCCAACAGCTTCTTCAATGCTATGATGGCAAAGTTTGAGCAAATGTTTGCTTATCTTTGAAAATTGAATCCACATGCCAGTTTGATATCCTAACCACAGATCAAAGCGATTCAAAAGGCGATCAAGGCTGCTTTGAAGCAATTTTGCTGCAACCAAACAGCGGATGAGGAGCATTATTGACTAAATTTTTTGACAAGTTAGAAGCAGCGTCAGAGTGTGAAAAACGCTTTGACATCATATTGTTAACTGATTATGAGAAAGGCTTATAAAGGCCTTATAAATAAGCAAATATTGTAAGCAGCGAAGACAGTAATGTTTACTTGGTGTTATTGTTACAAACTTCATATCTGCAGAATAGAACCGTTTGCGACATCCAGTAGAGTTCGACGAAGGGATTACATAACTTCGACTGTGCTCAACTACGGTGTAGATGCAGTCTTTTAAGATCATTGGAACGTACATCATACTGATATATGATGATTTTGGTCGTTGAAATACAATGATAATACTACACTGGAAGTGGCAAAGGACTGTTAAAGTAAGGGTGTAAAAAACGAGAAAATTCTAGATATTCCTCTATTATGAATGACTACAACTGTTATTACACGCAAAGCCTTGTGAAGGTGTACCTACGTTTAGCTAAGTTTAAGTCGTTGTCTGTTGAGCCCCTGGTGACAATTTTTGATGTGCAAAATTTATAACCTAGCCAGTTCGACCAATATGCATTAAGTGGCACTTAATTAAGGAATACTGATTTCGTTGGTTAGAAACAATATCAGAAAGCCACATAAACATTGAAGCAGTGACATTCGGTCTCATAAAGACCACAAAGCTGTTCCAAGGTGAAGATCCGGCAGTAGTTTACAGGTCTACGAGTCTTGGTAACCGCATCAATAACCCAGGCAATATGAGTGACGATGTGAATACGATAATCACAAAAGCTAACGTACCTTTCACCAATCATCACCATTTATAGATAAACATGAGTATCTCTCACTGGCTTAAATTTCGTGCATAATATGTATATGTATGTGCAGTTTTGTTACACTAGTAAAACAGTTCTTTGGAATCGAAAATCTTATACGCATAACGACATTCCACCATCATTGCTTGAGAAGCGTAGTTCGTACAGAATATCAACAACGAATAAAAAATGCTGATTTTTGTAGACATAATTTTGGATCGAATAACTAATGCTCCTCGTTGGATAAATGAATAAGGCTCCATCAATTGCGTTACCGTCGTAAAGTCCATCCCCTCCTCAACGTGGTACGACGGTGTCAACCATGTCTCGATGGCCGATCGTACATGGGCTAACGGGGCTATGGCGGTGGTGTCACCAGAGCGTGGTGGATTTCCGACCGGCAATCGGATCTCCTATAAAATACCACATGAGCCGACGACGGCACCATGACTCGGCGTGTGTTCCCCGCCACAAAAGGGTTCAACAGCCACAGGATTACATGGACTCCTGGACGGTACCCCGTACTTCCGAATGGCGAATGAGCTCTCAACAGCCACCGGCAACCATACAGCTTACTGCTGCCTTGCAGACTGCGCTTGGATGTGCAAAGGCTAGAGGTGCGTCCTCGATCAAAAAGCCGAGTGGTGAGGGGACACCACTTGTACCAAATTCCCAAGAAACTCCATGAAAAGTGGAGCCGGCTTATCCTCCAAAAGGAGTCAGCCGCAGTAAAGTAAAGTAAGTAATTTCGTTAGCTAAGTCGCGTTTTACGTATGCTTTCAACGCGATTGCCCTGAGGAGCATTATCCTCTCCGCCAGTGCCATATTTATGCAAGAAACAAGGTTATCAGATTTTGACGTGAAGAAAACAGCCAAAGTAATCTACAATCAGACAGGTTATTATAAGACTTTTTTATAATTAAACGAACACTGGTTGGGCTAGCAATGAAAACAATTACTATACTGTCCGCGGCAAGTACTGGACAGTAAGTGATGAGTTCTCAATAAGGACGAAACTGGTCTATTGGGTGAATTTCATTTTCAACACTATATAATGCTCAGGTGCGGCAGCGTGGCTAAGTGGTTAGAGCACCAGATTCCGAAGCAGACATGCCCAGGTTCGAGTCCTGTCCGCGGCAAATTCTGGACAGTACGTGATGAGTTCCCAATAAGGCTGAAATCGGTCTACTGGATGAATTGCCTTTTCAACACTATACAATGATTAGTTTATACTGACAAGTGAACGTACAAAAAGTGTCAGGTGTTTATATCAAAATCGCAACCTTGATGACAGTAATTATTATAAGACCTGTTCGTATGGCATCGAATTGCCCTGTGGCGATCTCGTTAAGGATTTATACAAAAATAATATTATTAACGTTCTTTTTTGTTGGGCAGAGGGAACAGATAGGTTTAGTCAGGTTTATGAATAGATATAAGAAGCCACAAGGAAACTTTGTTGCCGGTTTTGCCTTTCCGCATGGATTACTATCATAAAGGTGGTATGCAAAGGTTTAGGTTGGTTTATTTCTGTATGTTACCTTGGTAAATATCTATAATTAGAACTTGATTTCCCATGCATAAATCACGCTCCTCTAATAATTTCATGTTCTATATTATTTTTTGTCCTCCTTTCTCATGGTTATATGGCAATAAAGCATCAGTTACCAAAGATTGTCGCATTGCTTTTTATTATGATGAAAAAATTCTGAATGCTATGGCCTAAACTGCTGAAGTTAGAAGAACTGGAAGTTGAGAATAAGTTGTAAAAGACTATTACCGTGGTTTACAAAATCATTACGTCCAAAATGATTAAACGGTGTCCTATTGTGTATATCAACAAGATAATATGACTACTGCAACCAAATCTCGTGGTGTCTGCTTTGAATTACATCAAATATTTAAATGCTTTTACCTTTTTAGTTCAAAAATACATACGAAACATAGACAAAATTCTATTGTTGCAGTAGTTACCGCTCGCAAAGCTTTGTGCAGTGGTACCTACGCTTGACTAGGTTTAATACGTTGTATGCTAAGCATCAGATCTCATTATTTAAGAGCAGAATTGGCGAGCCTGCCCTTCCCTACATACGATCTTTGATATGCCACTCACGTGGCATCTAAATAAGATACACTGTTTGCATTGATGGGACATTGAAACAAACGGATCAGATGTAATTCTCACCAAGCCACAAAGTGAACAGTATAAGAAACACACTAATTATCTCACTGCGGAAAATCGTTATGCAGGACAACAATCACTCGATGAAGCCTTGCGACATGTAGGGCCCAGCATAGAGGCAAAGTTAGTTGTTCCTCAAATACATAAGCACATCTGTAACCAAATGAGTAAGAGGCCTAGATCTCCGATTATTATGCATATATGCATTTTAGTATAATTTAAACAATACATAGGAGGGCAAAAAAAATCAATGAGTAACTCAGTAATACAATTAAACAATCAATGACTGAGCAGGTTTTCGTAAAATTCTTTAAATCAAGTTTGCGAGCTTGAAGTAAACACTAATCCCATTTCATTTAGCCAGTCGTCGAATAATATAGCAGAACTACCGTCAGTCACACGTACTAACGCGTTTCGACCTTCCATGATCATCATCAGAGTACGACAGAAAATGATTATCGAAAACCAAACCACAATGCATATTTATGGAAGGCAAAATTAGATATGCAGCTCTCATCTCTAGTAGTCTCGCATACATTGTACTTGACTGAAATGTCGACTGCACAATTTCTCTGCAGCCACGAACATTAACTTTTTGCAGGTTTCGCCACATATATAATTAGGTAATACAATCAAACATCCCATGATTGCGAGGGTGGTGGAAAAAATTATTTAAATCAAGTTTGCGAGCTTGAAGTAAGCACCAATCGCACTGTATGTAACCAGTCATTGAACAAAAAGGAATAACTTAGTAGTCAGCAAAACAGGCAAGATTCAGACACACAACCAGCAACAAGATCATAGGCATACCGCTATGAAGACGATAAAAAATTATTCAAATAAATAACAAATCTCGAAACAATAGATACTCGAAAGTCAGTTAGTCGTTCTGTTCTCCCGACTTCCATGACAGTTAAAAACGCGTTATTACGTGTGATTGATAATAGGACCGTTGTTTTTTATAGACTTCTACTTTTCTCTAATATTGGTGTTTCCTTTTATCCAGGTAAGTTACGACTGTTGTTTAAAAAAAGGCTACTCAAATTTGCTTAAAAACTAACCCAGAAAAAAGAAACCAGAACTGTATAAGATTTCTGTAAACCCTTAACAATTTGTCTCTCTTTAATTTAAAAAACTGATTTAAAACGTATAAATATGAAAAGTTACAATTTGTTTTTGATAGCTAATGGACAAATTTAATGCATATAGTTGCTATATAATTACGCGAATTATCTTTCGTCTTTTTTATTTTTATCATTATGTTTAAAGCTGGCCAATGTGCGCATGATGTTTAACAGATAGCATTGCCTGTCCAAAATCTAGACCACATATGGCATTAAAATGCTTTGTACAACAAAACAAAGCATATCACTGCTAAGTGACATCTGGATCAAATTACTACGATCCAGTTTTGTGCGAAGAAAATATTCAGTCTCGGATTTATATTATGCAAAAGAAAAAAAATGTATAAAAGAAAGAGCGAGAATAAGTGATGTTGGAGAAAAACGCGTAAATCTCACATTACAAATGTAGTTTTTGATATGGAGTTGCAAACTTATATATTAAATCAGTTGATTTCTGCTATTTAATTGAGACAGATATTAATAATTAAATGAAATTTTAAAAATGTAATTTCGTACAATTATATTTTTGCATACACAGTAGGAAAATATAAATAAATAAACATTACACAGCAAGCAATATCAAATAGTTCAGTAGTGTTTAGCATTTAAAATTTATTCCAATCTCCACTTTCTAGCTTTTCAAAAAAATAAGCCGCGTTAAAAGAAATACTTATCTCGAAATTAAACTGATAGGATAAACAAAAATTTCCCAGTCACATATGTGCGTTGATTTATTTTTTTATCAAATTGAAATACACAAAAATTTCTCTTTCTCTCTCTTTCTCTGTATATATATATATATATATATATATATATATATATATATATATATATATATATATATAATTATGACACGATTTCATTATATGCCATCAGTATAAGCTAAACATTGCATAAGATAGGAAATTCAATTTATTAAGTAGGCCGGTTTCATTGTATTAATGGGAACTCGCGAAGAACTTGTTAGAACTACCACGGCCGCCCGTGCTCCAACCAGGATGTTTTTGCTTTAGGCTCTTGCAACTCGATCAATCGACCAAGCTGCCCCCTACATTCAACATGAAGTTCAGGTGGATTTTATAAGGCATTGCATTCGACATAACGTTCTAAGTAGCCATTCCCCAGTCTGTCATCATAGAAAAAAGACTATGCTAACTGGATAAATGATAAGAAATTAACGTGTTATGGCAACATTTTATTATTTATATATGCTGTCAGTATAAAATAAGCATTCCATAAAATAGAAAAATAAATTCATTAAGTAGACTAATTTCGAATTTATTGGGCACTCATAAAGCGATTGCCAGAATTGGTGCGGCAGGGAATCAGAAATTGGCTCATTCTGCATCGGTATTACAAATCATCTACTACGCAATCAATAATGACCAAAACGGTCTGTTGGATAAACTACATTTTCTATCTTATAAAGCGTTTTATTTATACTGACAACATATATTTAATAAATATTGCCGTTATACCTTTGTTCAAAATCATTTACCAAATGGCTTGATTTCTGATCTATAATGACAGATTTGGGATGTAATAAAGGAGTCGACTTAAGAAAAGACTAGCTGAAACAATCTGGGTTTATATTAAAGTAAAAACTGCATGTAGTGCGCAACTTTGATAGCTTAGTGGATGAGTTGAAAGCCTCAGCATGGAAAGCGCCCTGATTCGAAATCCGGCTGTGACAAATCTGGCTAGTACTTGATTAGTGCCTAATAAAAACACAACCAGTCTACTTTATGAAATGCATTTGCAAATTTCCCAATGTGTAGTTAATAATGGAAGCATAAATATTACCGAAATCAAGTTGGAGTACATGAGATAGAGAAAATCTCAAACTTTTCACCAGTAGCATAACGTAGCAAAACAACCGTAGGTCGCATTGAAACGAAGTTTCAACTAGCCACCTCCAATTTGCCATTATACAACAAACACAATTACAATTTGGGACATTAAACTGATCTGAAATCTAATGGTAGGGTTTTCAATATATATTTTCAGTGTTAACTAACGCTTGAATCAGTTATCAAAAGCAATTAACACAGCAGACCGGTTTTGTTCTAATTGGGAAATCTTGACGTACTTTCGAGGAATTGTCGCGATATGGGATCGAACATATGCTATGGAGTCCAGCACGATCCACTGCATCACCTGTGCTTTATAATAAACGCAATTTGCAATGACCAACGATTTTTTATGGCAAGACTTTTTTCAAATTCTGGACGAAACCGATCAGCTCATTAAATTGCTTTAGTTACCTCATGCAATTTTGAGTTAATAATGAATATATACATATATGAATAAATCAAAATTTCCCATTAGACGTCGAATTAACATAATTTCCCCAATTGGTAGTGTCTGATGTATAATGAAAAAACGAGGGTGGCTAGGTAGAATTTAAGTCTTCAGATATTCAAAATAGGTTCAACCTGAAAGTAAGACTAATCGGCATACATAAATTGGTAAATGGCTTTGAAGTATGCACTACACTTGGCGCAGTGAATAGAATCACAGACGCTGTAGCGAATGTGGTCTGGTTCGGGTTCTGTCCGCTGCAAATTCTAGACAGTAATTGGAGCTCCCAATAAAACCACAACCGGTCTACTGGATGAATTGCCTTTGTTACCTGATGCAATGTTTGATGTATACTGAAAAAATACAGTTAATAAAAACTCCTACAATTTTTCTATAAATCATATATATATATATATATATATATATATATATATATAAAATAGATACAACCACGTTTACACATCAGCATACATGTTTGTCACTGTGATGTTATTTAACTGAATTAATGATTCAGGCGATGATACTAATCTACAGATTAATATATTATACGCATCTGATAGGTAAGCAATTAAATATAACAATGATGTTAGACTAATAAGCGTGATGTATAAAGATATAAAATATTTTTTAGAAATACACTGGAAGACAAACAATAATAAGAGTTAAAGGCAACGAAATGTGAGATAATCACAAGTAGAGTATGGCAATAGTCTAAGAAAAATTGTTTGATGATCATTAATCATTCTAAATTTAGATATTATAATTAAGTTTTGAAATTTTTATGCGCAAGTTAGAGCCCCGTGTATGCTACTAGCAGTGAAGATTTTTCTATCATCAGACATGTACACCACCCTTAATTTTCACACTACTCAACATAACATATAACCGATTGGAAATGTAATACCGGTCCCTAACGGTGGGGGGAAATTTAACATGAAACGCATGCAGTACATGAGAATACAGACAATGTTAAAAATATCTCTGAAGAAAATATTTGCGAAAAAGAAATATAGCTGTCATATTTAATATGCCAATAAACTTAATACAGCATAATGTATTGAAAATAGCAATGGGCCCAAGTTATTCTCGCAGTGGGTTTCAACATAGTTTATATCTATCCAACTGAATAAATAATCTCGGTACACAACCACGATTTTCATACAATTCTATAGCTTTTACACTGCCAAGTACCTCCTAAACAGTGTAGGCATAGGAAAGCTTGATAAAGTAACCTTAATGTCGAATTATTCAATTAAGCCAAAAGATAGATAGTAGACCACTTTATTGGTCAAGGATTCAAACAAACTACTGAGAGAGCAACACCGAACATCGGCCACCATTCATACTTCTGCAGCAAGGTTAATGTGTCTGAAAATATAGACAGAAACCAATACATTAATATTAATATTAATGAATTCACAGCCCATTAGCAGATCAAAACTCTTTTTCAAATCATCTAGTAAAGAGGCTTCGATATCGATGTCATAATGATACAGGGATAAACGTAGATATCCACGCAGTCTGTAATAATTTGCGAATTAGGAAAACTTTTGTACTGAATTGAAGGGATTTGCTTCAACGACTGAAGGTGTACAGATTCCAAAAGAGATTTCGGATCTAACTTTGTAAAAAGTCTTACTGCAATTACTAAGTACGCGCAATTCACAAAAATCTCATGCAAAATACAATTCAGCGGAAATAGGAGACAAGCCAAGCCTAAATCAGCAGATTACCGTCAATAGTAACGTAAAGGAATCAAAATTAGTTTAAAAATTATTCTTTATCATTTCAAATAGAAATTAAGGAAATAAATAATATTTATTATACTTGAAAGGTCATAAGCATATATGTGCACAATTTATTTACGTTAAACAAGGACATTTTGACATTTAAAGATAGGTCGATATCCATCATATTGTTGATCTATATAATTTTGTATTAATGTATTTGAGGTCATATTAACGAAGAAGTTCAGCTTTATCAGAGGCCCAGCACGCGCTCGCACATATAAACAATATTTTTCTGTTGTTCTCTCTCACTTACAAACGTTCACACACACACATATATATATATATATATATATATATATATATATATATATATATATATATATACATACCAGAAAACATGGACGGAGATGTAGGTATCCCACATAGTGGGCTTCAGAAGATTTTATACCAATAAGGTGGAACCCACGAGGTCGATTCGTTGAACCTTGCTTACCAGTAAACTCCAACAGGTTACAATACTTTCTATTGCATTTTAGTCCATTCTCAAACCTTCGCCATTTATGGAGAAACGCGAGTATCTTACTCTTCATTAATGGTCCTGTGTAAAATGCATCTCCACGTAAAGCTTTGGTGTACGCTAGTGAGACAAGGCATTTTACAGGCATTTGACCACCGCTGTTCGAATATTATAATAAGTAATGGCTTTCAACAAAGAATAATAAAATCTAACATTCGTAGATATATTTTTGATTCACCAACAAGTGCTCCTCGTTAGACAAACTATTAGTGCACCACTAACTACGCTGGATCAGTCACATTTCACGGAAGACTTCAATTCGATTACCAAGTTGAACATTATTCTCTCAGCCAGAAACATATCGGTTTAAGAAACAAATCGGGCAGATTTTGACATGGAGAAAACACTAAAATCAACCATAATAAAATTGTGTGGTACATGACCCGTCCGTCAACCAGGAAGTGGTCAACGTGCGTACAAATGTTTCTGGTTTAAAACTCTGTGTGTTATAACAACGAATCGAGAACAGTAGCGATCTTGTTGCAAATTTTTAGTATATTCATCTTCTCAATTTTCTCTTCTTAGTTAAGAAGTTAAATGCGATGTTCGATTGTGCTTATAAAGCGAATTGGTCATAATTACGTTGTGCACAGAATCAAGTTGTCTCATTTATATGGTACCTATATCTGAACTCGATCCAGGCTTTTATAAATCACTCTCCATAAAGAATTCTTTTTCAAGTAATTTTCTTTGTCAGTTTATTATTTTTTAATGGTGCGTATTATTAGATTTTATTACTCATGCTTATATGGCTCTGAAGCATAAGTTATTACAGTGAATTTTAATGCTACACGTGCTGCTGATAATCAGCATATATATATATATATATATATATATATATATATATATATATATATATATATATATATAAAGTATGTCTGTGGGGCATTATTTTATATATGAATATATTTAATAGTTTTGCGCCGGGTGATATTGGTCAATTTTTACTAAACTCCTTCTTTTCTGATGAATAATTTATCCCTCACTCAGCTAAAATTCTTATTGATGTTTATTAATTGATAATTCGATCGACACGCGGATCATCTCTTTCAAAATTAGTACTTCTTATTTCAACACATCAAGATCTACATCACCAACTGACATACAATCTGCATGATTATATGTTTTCCGAATCAACTAATCATCAGATAAGACAGCAAATGAAATAAATCTACTAGACAGGTTTCGCCTTTAACGGGCACGCATCAGTAGTAACCGGTAAAGCTGCGACCGACGATCCAACCTGGGAGCATCTGGCTCAATCGCTCCACTTACGCCAAGAGAGCTGCGCATTGCGTTTAATTTGCAGTTTTCTCAAAAACTTTTGTAGTCCGTATTTGATTTAGATGAATTCTCAGTGAAACCATGTTTGATCTAAGTATCTCACAGGCCAGCCTCGATCTCTCATTGTGTGACGGACATCATGATAATAGGGGAAAGTATATTAATTAAACAATCAAAGATTGCGCGGGTGGTGATAATAATTCTTTAGATCACGTTTTCGAGCTTGAACTAAACATCAATAGGCATTTACTAAAAGCATATTAATTAACACATGATAACGAAATACCCACTAGCATCTACCAGGGATAGGTTGATTAAAGAAAGTAAGTATGTATTAGGTGTTGCGAACCTAGTAACAAATTAGTTCAGTTGTGACCAGAAGGATAAACTAAAGGCAGCATGAACGGCAAGTATAATCTCATGCACATTCGTTTAGTGCTTACTGGCGACTCATCAGTAGGAGCCGGTATTACGCCCTTTAACCACTATATATTTTGGTCAAGAATGTGGGATAATAGGACGGTACAATCTCCTAGAGGAATGTGTAAACCTGCAATAGTGAAGCTAACATCGTATAGTCTACGACAATGCGACTTCAACGCTAACTCACACTATATAATATATATTCCGAGTCTGTAAAGGATACTAACACTATGGCTATTGTGTTAGTAACCGATATCAACATTATTGTACCGAAAAGGTACATGGTACTAACACTATGGTTTCCGAGTCGGTACATGATACCAACCTGATTGATATAAATTTATGCTAAAGTTCACCGAAATTGAGAATTACAACAATTTCTGAACACCTGTTACTCCAGTTAAACCATACACTCTGGCCTTCATCGATATCAGTTATCACATTTCGCGGTAAGCATGACATCGTTCAATTCAATATATAACAGTTAAATACTGTTTGTTGAGGAGAATTAATATATATGCAAGTATGTATTAGGTTTTTCGAACCTAGTAACAAATTAGTTCAGTTGTGACCAGAAGGATAAACCAAAGGGAGCATGAACGGAAAGTATAATCTCATGCACATTCGTTTCGTGCTTACTGGCGACTCATCAGTAGGAGCCGGTATTACGCCCTTTATCCACTATATATTTGGTCAAGAATGTGGGATAATAGGACGGTACAATCTCCTAGACGAATGTGTAAACCTGCAATAGTGAAGCTAACATCGTATAGTCTACGACAATGCGACTTCAACGCTAACTCACACTATATAATATATATACCGAGTCTGTAAAGGATACTAACACTATGGCTATTGTGTTAGTAACCGATACCAACATTATTGTACCGAAAAGGTACTTGGTACTAACACTATGGTTTCCGAGTCGGAACATGGTACCAATATGATTGATATAAATTTATGCTATAGTTCCCCGAAATTGAGAATTACAACAACTTCTGAACTTCTGACTTGCCTTTGGTAAAATAAGTAATGATCATTTTATACTGGTAAATGTCTGTCTATAATAGGATTGATATTTATATCAAGATCGTAGTCTTGATTTAAATGAATTTACAGATTGACTTGCATTTTCGTTTATGCATTTTTTATGAGACTTTATCAACCAGTGGCCGGATTTTGAAACGGTTCTCCCAGTCCATGCCTTAATAGCTGACAGAGTGGATAAGCCCTTTTGTTTTAGTTAACTCTGACCGATTAGTACTTGGAAATAATTATAACGACGAGTAATCAAAATTTGAATAATTTAAAATAATGAGCATCAGTTTTTATTACCATTTTTCTAGAATGCAGAAAAATTTCGGATTAAAATGCATCGTTTAAAATTTTAATTTAGACAATTTATCAAACCACTCGTGCAATCATTGATGGGTAAAGGGCATAGTATCGGCTCCTACTGCTGAGTCACCAGTAAGCACGAAACGAAAGTGCACATGAGACTATACGTTCCGTTCACGCTGTCTTGGATTCATCCTTCTTACCGTATTTGAACTAATTTTTTACTAGGTGCGCAACACCTAGTACACATTTGCATATCTATTAGATCTCTGCAACAAACAGTGGTTAACTAATGAAACTAACGTCAGTTACACTTTCTTCCGCGTTTAAAACTATCACGGCCAGTTTCAATACACGACGGTAAACAGACTACCAAGAATCAAACCGAAATTCGTTTAAAAATTAGTACAAATCGAAAATGCAGCCCTCATCCCTAGTACTCTTAAATACATTGTAACTAAGAGGAATGTGGCTGCATAAGATCCGTGCACTCCTGATCATAAAAATTCGCATAATTCGTCAAATTAATTTACTACTAATAATAAGCAGCACTACATGAGTGAAATATGTGGATGCTTCACAGCCGCATAATCACGAAATTTATAGATGTGCGTTGGCTGTACATGAATATTAGTTCGACCGTTCCTATGCTAGCGTACGTCTACATATGGTATTAATTTTCAATAAAATAGAAAAATGCTAATATTAATCACGCTGTCGATCAGAGGAACACATAATAACACACTTTGCGAATAACCCGTGTACCTGACCCATTTGACACAGAAAATTCGGACCATAATATGTAACCCTAATCACCGTATAATTTGAACAAATATAATATAATAAAATAAAATAGAATATGAATTTTTATCAAGCCTCTTGTCTGCTACTGTTGTTTTTATTGGTCACTTTGACGATGAACCAAATATTCATCTTAAAATATTCTTCATGAAAAATGCCAAGAGAAAAGGGAATACTCTGGAATTGAACGCGAATTTTTACGGCATTTAAAAAAATAGTCGAACTAAATCTTTACTTCTAATTAAGATGCATTTCCCACGTTAACGTTTCTATTTTGATTTACCAAAATAGTTTTTTTCTTCAAATTAGAAACGACATATCTGTTCAGATACGACGAGTTTGGCGACCTCATCGGCGTTCTTCTCCGTGGAATTTTCGGCTCTGCCATCTTCAGAGAAATGCTCGCCGCCACCTTCAATTACAAATCGGCTAATACGGTCACAGTCAGATCTGATAGCATTTACACCCTCATCACTTCAGCTTTCGTCATCCCTTTTATCACACACGTCTGCGGCCTCTTCAATGCATCACATCCGGCCTAACTGATTCCTCTGTTGCTATTTCTTCATGGATTAGCACGAACAGCTGCAGTGTGACTTTTGGTGAATATTTCAAAAACGCATTTTTCAACGCATATTAATTTAGTATAACGGTTTGCTTTACTTAGATCTACTCCCTCTTTAATGAATAAGTGCCCCTTGGTTTAGTTTATTTTGACGATTATGCAGCCCCGAGGCAAGCATATGTAATTCATTTTATGATGATGAAGATAAGTATTTCTTGCAATCAAAAATATGTCAATACTTATTAATATTTGCATACAATAACCCATTACATACCACAATACTTGTTTTGTCGATTGCTTAATTAATTATATTTTTTGTTGCTCGATCAATTATTAAATGGACAACAGCAAATTTTAGAAGAAACGAACATTTATTTAAAGGTTCGTAAGACTGGTACCAACGATCCTGACCGAATTTGTTTTGTGTAAAATGCAGGCTAAAGTAATAATCTGGAGCAATACACATTCTTGCGTATAAATCAATTAACTTAGGCAGTTATGACAACCTTCCGTCTAACATTCATAAAGTTGTTGTTTTCAAACTGGACAAAACTCGCAAATTTAAAGCTCAAGGCAGCATTGAAATAAAACGTTTTGCAAACATTTTTAGATGAATCAATAATAGTTGACGAATTATTTTGAAAATTAATGTAATAACCATTAAATATGGAAAACTTTCGATTATGGTAATAGCATTTACGGGCATCTGCCACTGAACCTACAATATTTAAATAATAAGCTAACCTGGATTCCGGACTGAGGTGTAGTTCTCTTCTAACAGCTTTAGTTGTATCGCATTTGTCTGGGATTTTTTTCTTGATTTTATTACCATAAATAGATTGTTTTAAACAACATACAGCGGCGCGCTGAAATTCATTGCATGTGAAATAGACTTCACAGGAAAAACAACCCATGTTTCCGATATCTTATTTCCATTTAAATACCTAAAAACAAAATGTTTTCACTAATGCCAATCTAGTCACAACATTGAACTAAAAGCACATATTTTCCTCTAGAAACTTGTGCCAGCACATGTTCTTCGCTTCTGACAATAATTCAACGGAAACTTCTTAGTATTCACTCCTGGTTTACAATCTTTTGCCCGACATATCTTTCGTGAAAGCTTCACTCAGAAACTCAAGATTAATGAGAAGAAGGAGACTCTATGAACCTTTAGCTTAGCGATTTTGTGTACTGATTATCTTTTCGAAGTCTTTTCACTTGACTGATAAATGTAACACCTAACAAAAAATACCAGTACATTATTAGTTTTTGCCCAATCAGTTGATCAATCGTGCCACGATTGGAAGACCCGCCAAAGAACAGTTTACGTTGATTTACACATCGTCATAGGTCATTTAGCATGCTGAAAAAAAGTAGCTGACATCTTATTTTTTAAATGGCAACAGTCATTCCTAGGATGTTCAAGTTTGTACACAAAATTCCATAGACGAACAGATGAACCGTTGTGTGCTTCTCGTGTACCTGGAACAATAATAATAATGGTGGCATGAGAGAAAATTTACCAGACACTTTTATTGAGTTTCAACCGGGATTGGACATTTTTGTCGTTAACAAGCAGCATTTCACTCAAAGTCGATTTGGCATTGCCTTTGAAATATATGTCTTACGTCCGTCAAACAATTTTCAAATTTCACATATTATTGAACATCCATTGGAAACTTCGCATGGTCAAACATGCGAAATTATTTTACCTTGTTCATCGACAACAAGCAAGATTATCTAATACTTGTATAATATATCAAAGGTATTCCACATTTAGGATAGGACTAATAAAAATCTCATTTACATACACACACACACACATATATATATATATATATATATATATATATATATATATATATATATATATATATAGTAATAATTACATTATTTTTAAGATTAAACGCATAATTTACCATAAATTTGATAAGGTAAATTACGTAAATTATTGCTAAACACGCTAAAGAATGACTAACTTTAATTCTTTAGAAAAGTAGTATTGTTTATCATGGTTTAAAGATTTATTTACTACACTTATTTGTATATTTCATTTCTAAAATTAGCAAAAATTTACCAGAAAAGATTTGCTGTTATAGCAGAAGTGCTCAAGTAAATACAGCAGGGTGTCAAACACTATTAAGTTTCTCAAAATCTATACAAAGATAGTCGTCACATCACGGACAAATCGTTAGAGTGAAAGCATGAACTGATGCTATTCCAATTGGTGCGATTTAGAATTAAATGTTCGAAGCATACGTTAAAGCACGAATGCAAAAATGCATTATTCGCCTACTTGTACAATTTGTATATTTATCTAAGCCCCACTAACATCGCTATCCAGTGCACGAATTTATAATCACATCATAGCTTTATTTTTTGGTGAATAGAACAGACCCCTTCCATTGGTAGATTGATCTCCCTTTTAACACATTTTCATTTTTCCGATATTTATCGCGAATGACTATGAAAACTGTTTTACGATTTATAAATTAAACATAATTTTGAGATAAAAACTGGATAAAGTAACTTGATGAATACTCGGTAAGCGTATGATTTTTACATGCCTATTTATTTATACAAATAACAGCAATCTTCATTTAGCCGTATAATCACTCATCCGTTTAAACTTCACAGATGTTCACATTCCTTTTGGTATGACTATTTTCATTAAGATTTCCTTCTATATTAACTGAGAATTTGGTGTAGCTAAAGAAAACCCTCACTGGATATTGCATTTCTATACAAATATTTGTTTCTTGTTCATTGCATTTTGTTGTTCATTGTGATTTAAAATAATTTAATCTAGATTTGTGTTACTTTTGCTTCCTTATTCTGATAACGTAGTACAGTAGAGAATAGTGTAATGCTTAGGGGCGTATTTTAGTGCGATTTGAGGCAATGTGTTTTGGTGTTCTGCCGTTTGAGCTAATTTTCTGTTTTATAAGTGTAGCACAGCTTTCGATGTTCAGTAGCATCCTTTTGTTCGAAGCGAATAGAGCGGACACATGTTAAAGCAAACTTGTTGTCGAGACTGTGCTTCGCTTTCAACAAAAATTAAGATGAATAAGCGAAACCGAAAGAAATGCTAATTAGCAAGTCAAAAGATGTTGAAAGAATACACAAGGTCACTTTCATCAAACACTGATTTAGACTTTGGCTATATTTGTTGATCTGGTTATCACTGAAATGTAATTATGCCAATTTTAATTCTCGACACCAGTCAGTTGAGTTAAACTGACTGAAGTAGACGCACAGTTATATTGACACCGGGTTTCTTGTTTAAGCGTTTTATGCACACGCACTTATATAGTTTTTGAGTACTTAAAACAAGTTTGCATCAACAAGTCGCAACGTGTATGCCATTAAACGATTGTTTGGAAATGAGAAATAAATAAATGTAAATTAACATCTAAAGCATATCAAAATGGCATGAATTTCTATCTTATTATTTATTTTGAAAATAAAAGTGGGGCATTTTCTCAATGCATTTCAAAATCAAATGCTACATGTAGTGCGAGTGGTGTTAGAAATCAAAATTAGTTAACCGAAAGGATAACAATGAGCAAGTTTTATAATTCATTCATTAAATCGACAATAAAAATATCATTTTTCGCACGATTTAAATCGTATCGGTCAAATTTCGAGCTCATTTAAAATGATTCTTTACAAATTCTGTAATAGCTACCATAACCTCTGAGAGTTAATGATTTCAAATATAATTTTGACAAATACAATTAACATACTAAGATATACGTATGAAGGTGTATCGCCAAGTTGAAAATTTGCGCATTTCAGTTTTATGTACAACCATATAAACAGCATAAACTAAGTATTGTATCATGTGGAAAAGGCAATCCATCCAGTAGACCGGTTTCATCTCTATTTGTAACTCATCACGAACTGTGCATAATTTGCCGCGGCAGGGTGGCTCAGTGGTTAGAGCACCAGATTCTGAAGTAGACGTGCCATGGTTAGAGCCCTGTTCGCGGCAAATTCTGGATAGTACGTGATGAGTTTCCAATAAGGACGAAACCAGTCTACTGGATGAATTACCTTTCCACACTATACAATACTTAGTTTATACTGTCAAATGTATGTACATAATTTGTCAGGTGCTTATATAAAGATCGCAACCTTGATTAAAAATAATTGTTCTCACCACCCGCGCGACTAACATTCGTTTAATTTGATAAACAACAGTAAATTAAGGAAAGTGTGTACAAAAAGCGTAGATCATCTCATTCAGAGAGGGTTTCTGGCATGGACTAATGAAAGGACATAATTACGATACAAAAGTATCCAAATTTATGCGCTCCTTCCGCAGGTAGTTTAACAATTCCTCTGAATTATTTTGGTAGACTCGGTTATGAAAATACATTGATAAAAGTTAATCAAATAAGGGTACTTTCCAAACAACGCATAATAGAGTAAACAATTCAAAACAAACATATTGCGATTGAACATATATTGGCGATAGAAGTTTTCGAAAATATAACCAAAAATCCCGAAAGCAATATTGTGGCATACATTATGTGTACTGACAATAAGACGGGTCGTCTCTTTAGGTCATATTGAGCAATACCATCGTGACAGTTCTTCAAGCAGCAGAAGTTAAGCTATGAGTTTAATCCTACACATGATTAAGTATTGTTAAACTAACACTACGTAATCTTTGTTCCACGTTTTTGGGCGTATCAATTACGCATACTTAAGCGAACATTGGTTGCACGGGTGGTGATAACAATTACTTTCATCAAGGTTTCGATCTTGATATAAGCACCTGAACCATTATGTACATACATTTTTCAGTATAAACTAAGTACTTTATAGTGTAGAATAGGCAATTCATCCAGTACAGCCCTGTCCGCGGCAAATTCTGGCCAGTATGTGATGAGTTCCTGATAAAGACGAAACCGGTCTACTGTAAGAATTGCCTTCTTAACGTTATACAGTACTTAGTTTATACTGACAAATGCATGTACATAAAGAGTCAGGTGTTTATATCAAGATCGCAACATTGATTAAAGTAGATAAGCATACTTTTCGTCCAAATGATTTCGAAAGAATCACAGAAAGAACATACATTTTGTCCAAATCAAATTTTCATATTTATTCCATTTAAACAAATACTTAGTAGTAAGTTAGTTGAATTTACTATCGTTCAAGAATTTAAGCATACATATTGCAGACATCGATTTATGTATACGCTTTTATATAGTATATATATATATATATATATATATATATATATATATGTTTACGAAAACCTGTGCGTTTAGGTGAGTCATTATTGGAGGCCCCATATTTAAGCACACTAATCCGTTAGTAAGCCCAAATAAGTATAAATAGACCTGTCTCGAACAAAGACACCACATTTTCAATTTTTGGTTTGTGAGATTTTTGTATCGTATATCTGATGATGAGGAAAGTAATGACGCTTCGATACGTTTTCAGTCAAACGGCATGAGAGAAGCTCCAAGTTTTTCAATGGATATTCCACTTGCTGAAGCCTTCAGAGTGGTGGGATCAGTCAGAACCCATCAGTCAGATAGACTTTCACCTTATGCTTCTACAAATGGAAGATCCAAACTACACACAGAAAGTTTTAATCTGCTATCTGAGAACGGCATTGGCGTAAATGGGACTAGATGATAGCACAGCTCAAAAAAGACTTAATTTTGTGCACTTCTCATGAATTTTTAAAACTATAACATTAAGGAAGATATTTTCCTTAAACAAATATTTCACCTGACGGACAAGTTATCATTTTGATTTACTATAAATGTTATCTATTTATAAACTCTTGTTTGAATATAGTAGTTGTTCAAAGTCTAGTTTGAGGAGTTATGTCCCTCTTTAAATTACAAATAGGTGTCCCTTTAAAAGCTTGCAACAAATGATGAAGGTAATGCTGTTTAGATTGAGGATTATGATGGTTATTATAACAGTATTGAAGATGACAATATTGATAAGGATATAATTTATACTAAGTAGTATTATTATTATGATTTACATTATGATGACGATAATGATGATAATAATGAATATGATGGAAATAATGATGATGAGACAGGTGATGATGGGTAAATTTTTAACTTTAAAAATGTAACTTGGAAATGATTTGGGGAAACAACCCGCAAATGTCTGGGGACAACAGGCGAGGATCCACATTAGTCCGGCCTTCGTATTTAGGATCTGTTTAAAATTAAATACCAAAATTATTGTTTCGGCTTTAGATAAACATCCGATTCATTATTAAGCACATGGTTATCAGGTACACCATACCTGCAACTCATTTCACTTACCTGCTTCTCGTGTTGCGTTACGAGTTGATTGCATCCGCTGTCTACCTGATTTTGCCAAATATTTCGACCTCCGGTTACGGAGGTCTTTTACAATGGAAAGCACATCACACAACCGATTTGACAATCAATATTTCAAGTGGAAAATTTTAGTTTTAACTGCCTTATTTATACTTGTTGTTAGATCTCTTAAGCATAAATTTTTCCTAGGTATGTGTAAGTCAAATTGGTTTGTGTATTTGTCCGCAGATGTACACTCATGGAAATGAGATTACAGTGATTTAATAATAAATACTGACGACACACTAGATAACTAAGTGAATAGTCCGATATTGCTAAATCGCTGTAATTTCACTGTTATGAGTGTATACATGCAGTAATTGATTACTCATTAATCAAAAACAAACGAGAACACATACACGCAGGCATGACCGACGCTTATCTAGTATGTCGTCAGTATTTATTATTTAATCACTGTAATCTCATTTCCACGAGTGTACACCTGCGGACAAATACACAAACCAATTTTACTTGCACATACCTAGGAAAAATTTATGCTTCAGAGATCTAACAACAAGTATAAATAAGGCAGTTAAAACTAAAATTTTCCATTTGAAATATTGATTTTCAAATTGGTTGTGTGATGTTCTTTCCATTGAAAAAGACCTCCGTATCCGGAAGTCGAAATATTTGGCAAAATCAGGTAGACAGCGGATGCAAACAACTCGTAATGCAACACGAGAAACAGGTAAACAATATATTCCCCATCGTGCAACATGTTTCTTTTAAAGCTTACCTAGGAACTGATTTTATTAATTGTTATTTCTATGCAAGCAAGAAATATGAGTTCTTAAACTTCTATTACGTGAATAATCATCGTTTTTGGTTACTGCAATTGGGGGAAATATTCGCATATAAACAATAATCTTATTTAATGTCAAAATCTATTTTTGCTACGTTTTTTGCTCTAGATAGAGATCATAAAAGCATTAATCTGATATTGCGGATAGTCAGTAGCACAACCTCGAAAGTAGTCTCAAGTGTTTTGGCTTATTTTTTACGTAATAGATCCCCAAATGACGTTACTTTGAATGCAAAATTTTTAAACAATTCCTGTTACTTAGCGTTGTATTAAACTTCAGACATGAAAGTTAACTTTATTGCAACTCGTTTATTCGTGTATTTAAAAAGCTTACTGGAATTTCTTCATTAAATGATTACCCATTTCTTTTAATCACTTTTCATCATTTTCGCCTAGATTAGGTGCAAATGCGCAATCTTTCATTATGGAATCAAAGTAGTGAATTGTAATTAGCAAAATATAGGTGTATAATTCCTCAGGTAGCATAGTTTTTTTCCATAATGAAAGATTGTGGATGGATATTTGGAGGTTTAGGTCATAGAGATGCGACAGCCGCTCTACCGGAATGAAAGTCTAACCAAAATATGTTAGTATATAACCGAAAACTGCGACTATCCTAAAGCAGGGTGGCGCAGTGATTGGATTCCCGGACTTCGAAGTAAATGTGGCACAGTTGATGTCCCGTCCGCGGAAAAAATCTAAACAGTATTTTAAGAGTTCCCAATTAGAAGGCAACTGGTCTACTGGATGAGTTGCCTTTGTTACCTTAATCAATGCCTATTTTATACTGGCAAGTATATACAATAGGATTGTTATCAACACCCGAAAAATCAGTGATCGGGAAATATTAATATATATTTTGCTAAAATTAACAATATACCTCATTTTAATGAAATGTGAACAAATTAGACATTAAATTATAGAAAGTCATTATCTTTTTAACACGGAAAACAGTATAAAATTCGTTGTTAATTTGGGTTTCATTTCCATGTAAACATTAGAAAAGAAAATAAAAACAACGATAATATTAAAAATACTAACAATTTAGAAACAAATTAATAATTTCTAAAAACTTTAGGTCATGGTTTGAACAAAATTTTGATTATTTAATCTCACAATTAGTTTCGTTTCGTAAACGTTAAAAAGTTTCGAACAATTTTGGTCGATATGCAGTGACACGGACACAAACATTAACACACGCATACACATACAAAGAATATACATATGAGAGTGAGAGTGGAAGTGCTGTGCATACATGGACTATCTAGTTTAAATTCACAATTAACAGCGTTAATATCTCTAAGTGCGCTTATTTGTACATAGATAAAACGATGATCTAGGTAATTATCTTGACTGACAATAATCTACACTACATAATTTGACAGTCCAAATCAATAGTGAAGTAATGATTAACTGAAGTTTTGGCACACAGCACAAGCAGATTTTAGAAATATCCATTGCCTTGCTCAAAGCAGAGCTACACGTCAAGGAGATAAAAGTAAATATTTCATATAGTTTCCTATGGTAAATAATAATGTGACGAATGCCTCTAAAATGTTAAGATGTAACGATAAAATTAAAACGAAGTTATGGACATTTTAGAATAATTGCTCAAACTTTTCATGCTTCGCTTTCTTTCGAATTATATCACATACTATATTTTCAGTTGAAGGAAAATAATTAAATCCAAAAAACATACCGCTTTTCTAACCGCTTAATTTCCCAACCTAGCATGAAGTTCAGAATCAATTAAATGGTTCAGAGGAATTTACATTTGGACGTGCACACTGAAAAATGCCAACTAATTGAGAGATCCATATGTATAGATCATGTACAGAATTTTAGATCAGCCATTTTTATGAATTTTCTATTTGAATGGATAAATAATTCGAGTATTGAAGCACAAGTTTATTATAAAACAGGTGTACCAAACACGGCTAAGATAAGGCAAATATCACTTCACGAGAACTTAACTCCACCGTAATATCTGGTACATTGTTTGGCCAATTTCTGAAAGCGTATGCTTCGTGTACACATCAGCTTGTGTGCTCTCCCTTCCATGCACTTAGTTCGTGCATCGGACCACCATGTTTAATGCTAGCGTTGCCAGTACGCTAGGTTATACGCCGCCGGTCGTCACCCTGCAAATTCTTTATGGCTACTGGCCACCTGAATGTTAGTCACAGACATTGTACAAAATAATTCGTTTATACGAGCGTAAACATGACCTTCACTGGACAAGCAGCAAGAACTGTGTCATGTCTATCAGAGCACAATTTAATACATTAATTATTTTGTTTCGTTGGAACAATGAGGACGTTCGGCTTTATACATGCTATATGCCTGGTATTTGTCAGGTCAAGACATCAGTTTAGAATAATATAGATGAGTAATCACAAATAATGTTATTAGAAAATGAATTTCGCTGCAGCAATAAAAGGTAATGACTATACACGCGTATTGTAATGATATGCAACTTCATAATCCATGCAAAAATATTGGTTAATGTAAGATAAAATTAAATAAATACATACAAGCAAAAATAAATTCATACAAATATAAACACAATTAAACAATAACTGATTGCGCGGGTGGTGGTAACAATTCTTTAATTCAAGTTTGTGAAATTGGTGTAAACGCCAATCCCGTTGTCTTTAACCAGTCGTCGAAAAAAAATATATATAACGAAATTACGATATTATATTTAGATATATATGTATATAGGTATAATGAATTAACTTCGCATTGTGCTTACGATTAGTTTTGAAAACCATTAGTTTGTCCATACTCTCTCTAACTTTCTCTCTTTAATTTTGACCTACGCGTCGCTATGACATACACTCTCTTTCCATTTAGGTAACTTGCTGCAACATACTTGAAATAATTAATTAATACGTGCGGAATACCTCATGCGCCATTGTATACATAAGAAATCCCGACTTTAAATAAAATTCAGTATTTGACAGTCAAGGTTTTTTATCAGTTTTGAATTTTGATTACCGTGACATAGTAACAGTACAGTTATAACAAAAAGGTTCGATACTTTCTCTCTCCCCTACAACATTCTGCACACGAGATGAGATTATGTATACCGGGAATTTGAGACAGCTGAGGTAAGGATTGATCTGCTAATTACAAATAGTTGTATATATATATATATATATATATATATGTATGTATATATATATATATATATATTTATGTAGATTTAGTTGTTGGGTGAGGTCATTCATGTGCGCTAGACATATGCATATATTGAGTTTAGTTACTGGGACAATTCCATGTTTAAAACCAGTGGTGAGTCAAAAAATAAAATATAAATAGAACGGTTTTGGAACGAGGTTACCACATTTGCTTAAATCTGCTATTGTAAGGTATTTTGCTGTGGATATAATTTGACAAATTGGCCTGAGATGGAAAGGGAATTTACTTTCCGAAACGTTGCCAGTAAGCAAAGATGTGATAGAACCGCATTTCCATTAGGACGAATACAAACTCAGCCCGATCGAAGACAAAACAAAATTGGAAATTGTGATCAATCAGATCTTTGTGAAACTGTTCGTGCAAAGCTATTACCCGCGTACGCAAAAACGCGGCATTGGAAAATATGAAACTGGCACTCCGCAATCAAATTTCAAAAAATACTTGAATGCTCAATCGTTTATATTCCGTAAGGTATGTATAAATTGCGATCTAATTCTTCTGAAGGTAGAAATTCTTTTAAATTGCAATATATTCTGGACTTAAAGTGGTAAATGAAGAATGGTATGTATTTATTGCTTGATATACATTTCAGTTAATCTTTGTGGGACTGTTTTCCGCCTTGCTTTTATGTCGACAATAGAGGTACGAAATCCGCCAGTACGTGCGTCTGGAAGTGGTATAACCACGTTACGCGATTAAAAAAAATGTAATTAGTGTTTGTCTTATGTTAGAAAATATGATTTAAATATATTTCATCACCACCCACGCAATCAATGCTTATTTAATTGAAAAAGCGTGTTCGTATGACAGAAGCTGCAAAATGTTATGTTTGCGATGGCCCAGGAATTCTGCAGCTGAAATTACAGTCGATTGTGATATAAGAAGTAATACTAAGGGCAAAAACCTTTCGGTTTCAGATTTCTGAACCTGATTAGGACTTATGATTTAATTATGACAATGCTGAACCGACACAAGTTATATCATGCCATTATTTATGGATTAGTTTTCAACTGGAACTTATTGAACAATGTGTGATTGGTGTTTATCTCATAACTCAAAAACGGATATAAACATTTTTTTCGTTTTAGCGTTCCTAAACACAACGACTGCTTTAATGAATTAAAATATGCAAGTTTTGATAAAGATCCAAAACCGTAATAACACCATTTCATTAAAAATGTGAAGCTAAAATCACAATCAAGTATAATGTATGCGCGAGTTCAATTTTTGAAATCAGCAACTATGAAGTTCTACAACATAATCATACGTCGCGGCTTGGATTTTGTGAGTCAGTTTGTCGTTGTGCTATGAGAGTGACCACGGAAGGTCAGCGCACAGAATTACGAGCGAATTACAAAATTATTGCAAAGTTTTGCATTTAGTTAAACACTATGAAAAAGATTTTTCTACTTGAGTTACATTTTTAAATTTATCCTCGGTTCAATCAATGATGGCTTAGTTGAACAACATATAGAAGTGAATCAAGACTAGCGAACGATATGTCCAGTCAAGTGTGCTATACAACTAGGGATTAACTCCGCGTTTCTGATTTTTCATCTATTATATGTGTATATATTTTTTTAATCATATTGAACGATAATATTTGTAGGACAGCTATTCTCCAAATGCAAAAAACTTCTACTAACTGATAAGAAATGAAGAATATTTAAAATCTTACATTAGCGCTTTCGCTCACTCCCATCAAATTATTTGCTCCACATGCTCCTAGAGACGTAAAATCAATCTTCTACTGCATTTGCCTACATATGAATATCCACTGATATAATTCCACCATAGATAGCGTTAGATGCAGACAGAAGTAGAATCTTTACTTTCTACACGAGCCAGAGGAGTGCTGAGTGTTAGAAAAAACGAAATCAGCTGCAAAATATGTGAATACCAAAGCAGAAATTAGTTAATCTTTTATGCACTTCATTGCCTCTTCACGGTTTTATTTTAAGTGAATAAACACGGGTTTCCTATCAGCGGTCCAAACATTCAAAAGTGGTTTCAATATATCAATACAAAACGTGGTGGGTAACGGTTAATGATAAAAGTATCACGCACACCGTCCAACTAAGCCTGAAAGAAGTCTGGCTAACAAATACTCAATGTCCTGTTACAAAATTTAATAATTAAGTTTCTTGCTTCCAATAGGCAGTAGCGGTTGAAATTTTAATATTTAACTGTCCATTATTTCTTATGGAAAATTTATCTGCAAAAAATACCAACATTTCTACAATTGAGCAACACACCAAGAAACGCTCGAGTGTCGCCCACTTTGTTTTCAAACGTATATCTAGTATTTGGAAGACATTTTATGAACTTATTCAGATGTTTCTTTAAATCAAGTTTGCGAGCTTGAAGTAAATACCAATCCCATTGTATTTAACCAGTCGTTGAACAACATAAAAAAACTACCGCCAGCCGCAACGCACTGACGCGTTTCGACCTTCATGATCATCATCAGAGTACGACGGCAAACTGACTATCGAGGATCAAACCGCGTTGAATATATATGAAAATCAAATTTAGATATGCGGCCTCACCTCTAGCAGTCTCGCATACATTGAACTTGACTGGAAATGTCGGCTGCACAATTTCTATTCAGTCACGAACATTAACTGTTTGTAGCTTTCAACCACATATACATATATAGACAAAACAATTTAACAATTGTTTGGTAGTATAAACAATTATATTTATATATATATATATATATATATATATATATATATATATATATATATATATATATATATATATATATATATAAGAACAAAACAAACATTTAAAAATGGTGAAGTAGAAACTATCAATATATATATATATATATATATATATATATATATATATATATATATATATGATATATATATATATATATATATATATATATATATATATATATATATATATATACGTGCATATCTGCGTTTGTGCAACTGGACGTGCACATACACACATTTATGAATACCGAATAACGTAATGGATCAACCTCACGTAGACTACCACTTCAAATCGTCTTTCTGGCTGAATACCATTTTAATTGAGTCAGACACTCGACACGTACACCGTTATGAACCAATAATCGCAATGTTTTCTTTGTTGCTAAATTTTAATCCGGTTTTAATTTCTACTCAATGTCAAAATTTCATAAATTTTAAAATTAACTTTAAAGTAGAGACCCAAAACAGGTGTCAGCTAATATTCAACTTTTGAAGATTACAATCGGTCGTGTGTTCAACAGAGTACAAGTGAAAACATGTCTGTTTGACTATTTTTATCACACATGTGTGATAAAATAGCTGCGCAATCGTGTAATTTTAACGATGTACGCGTAGATGAAGCTAATTACCTTGAGACTAATATTTTGTTATGACTGCTGTTCTGCAACAATACTCGATTCCAAGTGGCTTCGTTTCACCATTCACCAAATTTTTTGCTGTACGCAAATACGATGACGCGCTTCCATGATCATCGTATAATACATAACTAACATACAATAGTGAAAAAATCGATCAAGCAGATGATCTTCATTTGTTGTTTTATGATATTTTTGGCCAATACAGACAATATATTTGTAACCTAATCATTACATTTTACTTTATTTCTATATCTCTTCTCCGAATTGCATGGTGTCTGATTTTAATGGCCAATCGTAGTTGGTTAGTTATAAATTTAACCTAAAACCAATTTTCACGAAGACCTATTTATAGCATAGTGTGACCAGAACTACTCGTAACTATTGAGCTAAATCTTGCATTCAAATCACGGCTTCTTTTGCGTTGAAGGTCAGTTCTAAGAGTAAAGCAAATGGTTTCGGTTGTGATATACAGTTGCAGCAATTTAGGCTAAGAATGAAGAGTCTCTGACCGGGAAGAATCCGGTCGAGAAGTTCAAAATAATTTTCTATCATATGCTATGTTTAAGATATATCTACAATATCTATAGATATTTATAAACAAATCCTTCCGAACTACATGTATTTTGGATTTATCTTAATAACTGCACAAAAATATCACAGACAACTGATCGTCTAGACCGTGTTTGACTAGTTAATGGGGAAGTTTTCATTAGTAACCAGGATTTATGCGGACAGAGATTGAACCCATGACAATTTGTTTTAAAGCCTTAAAGCACACTTACGACGCCACAGGACTCTGCAGGTCTTCAATTCGAAATATTTTTACGAACTTTGTTGAACAAGTTTAAGCCTTATGTGAAAACACTCTGTCTCCATGTTCAACACTGGTCCAATGAACCAGCATTCCTATGCCATTTTAGGACAGATCTGACCCAATGCATAAATAAATAGTCAATTGGTCTCTGTAAAATCTATGGAGATTCATGAAACTAGGCACCAACTTCCGCAAACCTCGGATTATAATAAATCTTTTATTATTGTAAGACGCAAACTTATGTTGTCTTTGATCATGCATATATCCATTATAGATTTATATTCACGTTTAAGGAAAACTAAATAACGGTAGACCTCAAAGAAATGTAGGCAGAAATGAACAATCGTCTTTCCAAAAAAAATATAAAGATATTCTAAAATCAAAGTGAATTAGTCTGGATGGCGAAAATTAGAATTTTCTTTGAACGCAGATAAGTTCAACAATGTACAATTAAGGTAGTACTATACATCGTTTTGTAGCCTCCCGAAGAAATAATCTTAGGATATTCTCGAACTAAGCCGCCATATTCAACCTTACTCGGCTTTGTAAATGTTAACTTAAGTGCAGTGTAAAAGTTGATTTCGAATTCATTTAGACAAAAAAGGCTTAACAGTTGGAAGAAGCGTTTAAATCAGATAGAATCCTGTTTTTCCATCTTATTCGCGCAACAGGTCTGAGTAAATTAAATGTTAGCGATTCTATAAATGATAGTATCAACCATCTAATAACAGATAAAATAAATTGTCTTGTTGGATGGGCTGAACACATCAAGGATCAATTTGCTTGGACAACGACGACAGTTCCGATTCTCGAAAGCAGACCAGTATCAACAGCGTGAAAAGTTAATCTCGAACTACCATTAGAGTAACCCATACGGAATTCAATCCGATCTGTTAAAAACCTCAAAACTGTAGGTCCGATGATGTGCTTCTGATCGTATTTACGAACGGTGACGATATAAATCCTGGAGCGTTGATTAAACTTTTTTTTGTACGATAAGAAATGAGGAGTGCCATTTGCTTAGAATTAGTCGACCAACATAACCATCGTCAAAAAAGACAACCGTAATTCGTGTGACAACCAACGTGGAATAAGCTTGAACCCAGTCGTATCTAGGTTATTTGCTTCGATTATATTAAGCCGTCTCTGCGAGTTGTGTGAATTACATATTAAAGAAGGATGGGGCGTAATCTGGTGATGACGATGTTTTATGTATATTTTTACCGTAAGGAAAGTTCCTGAAGAGCGAAATTTCTATCGCCGTCCCAAAATAGACGTCATTCTAGACTTTAAAACTGCACTTGTCTCAGCTGGTCGCAATTTTCTATTCAATATTTTGCCTGAAAGTGGTATGCCCACCACGTTTGTAGATATTATCCGAGCTCTCTACACAATTACCTTTGATTGCATCAATGTCTACAACGAATTAACCCCTAATTTTACTACAAGCATTAGTGTTCGTCAACGTTGTTCAACTTAGCTATTTAAAAAAAATTATAATAGAGGTCGTTATAATCAACACTTGTATACGTTCAAGATGCAGGTGCCGAAGACCTCCCGAGCGGTAGACTATTCAACTTTGGCTATGTAGACGACATTCTACTATTATTCGAAAATCTAGATTCTGCTCAGGGCGCCTTGAATAGATTAGCATTCGTTGGTCCGTCTTTATGTATGAAATTCGCACTCTCCAAATGTAGGATACATGTACAAGATAATCTACAATTGCAAATTGAAGATCTGGACTTAGTTGACAGTGATACAATGATTTATAACTCTATCAATATATCAGACAATACGTCCGACGAGATGTGTATGAGCATCGCAAAAGCTAGAGTAACTTTCTCCAACCTTTTGCATTTGATCAGTAGGAGCCGTTATTACGCTCTTTACCCAAATAGGACAGTACAATCTCCTATATAAATGCGTTAACCTGCAGTATTGAAGCTAAATTAACATAAAGTGCACGAGATTATATGATCTGCTCATGTTGTCTTTGATTTATATTTCTGGTCATATTTAAACGAATTTGTGAATAGGTGCGCAACACTTAATATACAATTTCATATATATTGGTTCTTCGCCACAAACAGGATTTAACCGTTATATACTTTATTTCTTGATGTCATGATTACCGCGATATGTGATAACTGATATCGATTAAGGCAAGGGTGTATGGATTTGCTGGAATAACAAGTATTCAGTAATAGTTGAATTTTCCAATTTTGGTGAACTTTAGAATACATTGAAATACATTTTGTTGATACCATGTATCTTTTCGGCAAACAGAGAGTTGATATCAGGTACTGACACAACAACCATGCTGTTGATACTCTTTACAGCCTCGGTATAAATATTAAATACAGTTAGTTGGCTCTGAAGTCGCACTGCCAAAGACTATATACGAAGTTAGCTTCATTACTGTAGGTTTACACATTTGTGGAGAAGATTTTAATGTCATATTTTACCATATTCTTCACCATAATATATAGTGGGTATTAGGCGTAATACCGTCTCCTATTGAATAGTCGCTAGTAAGCACGAAACAAATTTGCACGAGATTATACGTTCTGTTCATGCTGTATTCGATATATCCTTCTGGTCATATTTGAATTTTTTTTAATAAGTGCACAACACCTAATACACAACAGATAGCGAGAGCAGTGTATCTAGTAAACTGGTTTTGTCCATATCCGGAAAATTTCATGTACTGTCCAGAATTTTCTGCGAACGGGACGAATCGGGCACATTGTCTGCGAAGTCAGGAACTCTATCCACTGCGTCGTCAGTTCGTAAACTACAAATTGCGTTTAGTATGTACCACGAGGAGCGCAGTGGAAAAATTTCCGACCTCTGAAGTATATGTGCTCGGGTATGAGTCACATCCGCGCAAAATTCTGGGTAATATATGAAGTTCCAAGTAAGGACGCAGTCGGTCTACTGGATTAATTGCCTTTGCTATCTGTATTGGTGCATAGTTAATACTGAAAAAATATGCATAACCAAAATACTGCTATTTGACTTCAAATCAATAAATTTCCGCAAGTAGCATATGTTATATAATAGAAGATCGGTGGTCACCACTTAGAACTTCAAGTCTTAGGAGATTACAAATAGGTTCAACCTGAAGTAAAATCTAACAAGAAACATAGATTCATATATGATAACCTGTAGTAAGCGGCATATTGGCACAGTGGGCAAAGTGCCTGAATTCAAGGGAAGTTTTCCCTGGTTCGAGTCCCATTCACCAAAATTTCTAGAGTGTATTTGAAGAGTTCACAACAAGGACGAAACTGGTCTACTGAATAAATTGCTTGCTCTGCTTGTTTTCGATAAACAACAAATGAAAATATTCTCTTTCACAACCCACGCCAAATCTGCCTTGAAGTGAAATGTAGCGATTAGCACTCAAGTTCACTACTTACTTACTTTACTGCGGCTGACTCCTTTTGGAGGATAAGCCGGCTCCTGGAGTTTCTTGGGAATTTGGTACAAGTGGTGTCCCCTCACCACTCGGCTTTTTGATCGAGGACGCACCTCTAGCCTTTGCACATCCAAGCGCAGTCTGCAAGGCAGCAGTAAGTTGCATGGTTGCTGGTGGCTGTTGAGAGCTCATTCGCCATTCGGAAGTACGGGGTACTGTCCAGGAGTCCATGTAATCCTGTGGCTGTTGAATTTTGTTCAGATATTTTTAAATTTTTTTATATAAATTGACAAATAAATCGTGTATCGAGGCAAATATTTATTAAAAACATGCAAACACGGGTTGAAAACATCTTTGAGAAACTGATAGTGCAAAGCGACAACCCGCGAACGCAAATCGTGGAGATTCAACAGCCAGCATAAAGCAGAACATTTCCGCAATATCTAAACACACAGTATCTAGATATCACACTCTAAATTAGGTGGCTTTCTCTGTACTTCTCATTGCGAAACAAACGAGGAAGAATCAAGCACAGCGGAAGGTGTTATACAAAACCTGCATTGATTAAACAAAGAAGTTACTGTATGTAAAATTTATTTTGTGATTGTGTGTATTTCAGGTATACGATCTACATCTCCTTTATTATATTATGTATTTATTTAATTCAACTTAGTCTCCCTTGCTTTTAAAAATTTCAATATAATGTACTAGATTTCACAGTCAAATTGAGTTCCGGCAAAGCATAAATGGTCTTTTTTAGCTGAGTTGTGTTTATCTGCTTCATAATATATGTATTCCTCAATACGCGGTCTATTTCTCAACTCACATCGCAAATAATCCGACATCGCACAGCGACCAGAAATACAGTTCTGAAACTATTCCTCATTCACATGTAAGGCTTATCTAGTGGAATTAATCACACATGCAAGTATGTATTAGGTGTTGCGAACCTAGTAACAAATTAGCTCAATTATGACCAGAAGGATAAACCAAAGACAGCATGAACGAGAAGTATAATCTCGTGCACATTCGTTTCGTGCTTACTGGCGACTCATCAGTAGGAGCCGGTATTACATCATCATCATCATGCCCAGCCATACAAAATTCAAAAGTGACTAATGTTTTACTCTTCCATATAACCATAAGAGTGGAAAAAATATATAAATAACAACAGAAATAATATTTTAGACAAATTATTAGTGAGATTTACGAGAGAGAGAGGCGGAGAGAGAAGGAAAACCTAATTACTATGAGTAAATTTACCAGGATAACTCACAGAAATGAGGAAGACTAAACCTCTCCACAACACCATTATGGCCAAGTTAGTATTCGGCAAATGCAACATCAGAAATTCAGCTTCCTTGCAGCTTTCACTGTACTACGTCATTAGCAAACCAAACCTCGTAGCTAACATTGCCACACTAAGAAAAGAAAATTACGAAAATGATTCTACTAGAGATATTCAAAAAGATCTTCATACTGCAATCGCAGCGTTGGAGTGAGTGGTGGATGAATCTGTCACAGTATCTTACATTTATTGGGTGCAAATTTCATACCGAAAGAAGGAAAAATGTCTGTTAATCTACTGGTCTGGGCAGCATCTCGATTGTCGAACAATATTACGATATCGTCCGCATAGTCAAGACCGACTAGTTTACCGTCCGGGAGAACTTCAACACTTGCGTCCTGTATGTGTGGAAGAACGTTGTTCATAATAGCATCGATTACAAAATTAAACAAAAAGGAGGAAAGTGGACGACCTAGACGAACACCACTGCTGGTTGTAAAGTTATGCGTTAATTTGTTGTAGACCCTAACGGGCCAGAAGTATTTGTGTAGAGAGCGCGTATAATATTAACAAATTTTGTTGGCACACCGCTTTTCGACAAAATATGGAATAAAACATTGCGATCCACCGAATCAAATGCACCTTTGAAGTCTAGAAAGACGGCTACTGTGAGACGGTGATATAAATGTTTCAATTAAAGAACTTGCCTTATCTTAAAAATATTATCTATACACCCTCGTCCTGCGCGGAATCCGGCCTGCTCTTCTCTTGTATGTGAATCACGTGAAGCGCTAAGGCGACGTAGGAAAATCGAAGCAAATAACCTAGATACGCCTGGAGTCAAGCTTATACCGCGATGGCTATCGCACGAATTACGATTACCTTTTTTGAAGATAGGAATGATGGTCGACACATTCCAATCAAGTGGTACGTTACCTCATTCCATATAATATGAAAATGTTTGGTTAAAGTCCTAAAATTATATAGCTACCATCCTTAAATAATCCTGGAAACAAATCATCGGGGCCTTCGGCTTTACGGCGTTTAAGAGAAAGGATTGCATCCTGTACTTCTAATTCTGATGGCTTTTCGAGGCTAACATTCCAAACTGTTGATGCAGACATGACTTCGGGAATCGGAACTGAAGCGGGTGCCCAAGAAAATTGATCTTTGAAGTGTTCAGCACACCTATCAAGACGTCTTGTTTCATCGGTTATTAAATTGTTGTTTTTAGTCATTTATAGTCTCAGACCTGTCGCGCGAATAAGTTGGAAAAAACATCGACTATTACCTGTCGCAAACCCTTTTTCCATTTCTTTAGCCTTTCTGGCGCAAAAGTTTTCCCAATCGACTTTTAGACTACACCTATATTTGCGTCTTATGAGTATTATTATTATTATTATGAGCCGAGCCAGGCGGAATTTGGCGCCTTGTTTCGAGTATCTCCATAGATTTTACAGAGAGCCCATGATTATTTCTACGAGGGCCTGCAATGCCACATACAGTAATACCTGCATTGAGTATAGTGGAACTTATCTTTGTCCGAAGTAAATTCGGATTTTCGCCATCAAGACCAGTTAGATTAGACTTTATATGTTCATATTTTTATGGGAACGACGGCTGTTCGAGTTTATCTCCATCAATTGGTGGTTTATTCTTAATTATTTTCCCGGAAAATTTTAGTGCAAATCTAAAACGGATAAGTGCATGGTCCGAGTCGACATAAATGTTCCAAAAATGACGGCTATCCTGGATGCATCCACACCATTTATAACTAAATACTACATGATCTAATTGAGTCCACTGTTGTCCAGGTACTGGAGGACGCCATGCAGCGCAACGTATAATACTACGTCTGTAATTTGTACTACTTAAATATAATCTATTTTCCGCTCAGCTATCCAAAAATCGTACGCCATTATCGTTGAGCGTCGAGCTTAAAGTGTATATTCCACCTAAATTAAATTCTACTTTACTTAAGCGCACAACTTGAGCATTCATTTCACCCATAACCATGACTATATCTGAACTTCGTGCTCTACTTAATATCGAGCCTATTTCGGAGTAAAAAGCGTCCTTGCTTTCGTCTGTGCTGCAATTGGCAGGAGTATATGCAGATACAACGAATAGGCAAAGTTGATAACGGGTTTGTTCATTGATTTTTGTAGATTTATTTAAAGGTGCCGCACACAGTCGACTATTTAAAGGGATCCATTCAATTAAGCAAGCTTCAGCTCACACGCTAAGGGCAATACCAACGCCCCATTTACCGGCTTGAGAGAAATCCGTGGAACCAGATGTTCGAAGCCAATAACGCGTAGATAGGGATGGTGTAACCAGTTCTGTAATGCACGTAGGATCTTTTATTCTGGTTTCAGATACGCAACATATGTCGATTTCTAATTTATCCAACGTAAGTGCAAGAGCATCTTGTTGTCCAAGTTGTTTTAAAATACGCACATTAAATGCGTCAAAGTTAAAACATAACCTAGGTTTAATTAATGATCGTCTACTTGAACCATTTTCGACATTTGGCAACCTGATATTGGGCACAGTGATGTGATCTACATCAACCATATTCATAGTACCTAAAAGAGTATTATTGTTAGATTGAGAAGAGGAAGGGGAAGGAAATGTGGCAGAATCGGAGATATAGTTTCCTGCAGTAGCCCGATTTCGCTTATCCACCCAGCGCGGCTCAGCAGATAAGGCGACCCTTTATATATTTCGCGACGGTCGATGCAGTATGTAATCATTATAATTTTTATATTCCATGGTTTTATGTGGACTGTAAAAGAATACTAGGTCGCCCTTTCCTAGTGATGGTTTATATTCGGAGATTTTCTATCTCCTAGATATTCTGCCAACCAAGACTGATGAGCACTATCTGCCCAGATTCCAGTGGCCAAAGTTTACTTTAGCAGCCGAAACTTGCTCTTCACGTCTGGAACGCTTGCACTTATTCTGTTATTACACATTTAAAAAAAACGTTACTGCGCAGTTAGACCAAACTCGAGTTTACAAATGAAACGGGATGATGGTTTTGCCCCATTTTACCCGGCAAGGTTCATGCTACCAATCCCGGGTTGACTAGCTTGAGCCCAGCGGTCATCAAGTCGCTATATATTTGAATGAGACAAGTGGGAAAATAGGACGTTATCATTCACATATGACATACATGTCGTAGTGTATTCAAGGATTACTGAAATTTTTTAAACTTTAAATATTTTAATTATGTGCCATTACAACGATTTTTGATCTTGCGATAAACACCAATACCAACATATACATTCAGTCGGTCACAATAGCAAAACTATCGTCAGTCACATGCACAGACGCGTTTCGATCTTTCATGATGATCATCAGAGTACGATAGCAAACTGTCTAATGAGGATTAAACCGCAATGAATATTTTAGGTATAAAAACTCATATTCGTGACCCTCATCCCTAGTAATCTGGCACTAATTGTACTTGAAAATAGATTTTCTGTTGTGCAACTGGCTAAAAACAATGAGATTGCTTGTTATATCAAAATAGGAAACATTATTCAAAGAATCGCTATCACTGGTCGTGCTAACAATGGTTTATTAATCTTAATATTTATATAAGTAGCAAAAGTGTTATGTTCATGACTAAATAGAAATTTTGTTGCCAAAATTTCCTGCCATGTTCGAATGAGCTCTTTTCCATACCTTATGTATATAAATATTTGCCGTCGTGCTCTGATTATGATCATGTAAGATTGAAACACTTTAGTACGTATGACTTTCAGTTGTTCTGTTGCTTGATTGGTATTCATCTCAAGCAAGCAAACTTGATTTAAAGAATTGGTATCACCAACAGCACAACCACTGATGGGATAACTGTATTATCTATTTACATATCTGGCGGATGTTGCAAAAAGTTAATGTGAGTGGCAGCATAGAAATTGCACAACCAATATTTCCAGTCCAGTACAATGTATGCAAGACTACTAGAGATGAGAGCAGCATATCTAAATTTGCTTTCCATATATACGTATTGCGGATTTATCCTCGTTAGTCTGTTTGCCGCCGTGCTCTGGTGATAGTCATAGAAGATCGAAACGTGTTAGTATGTGGTCTGCGACTACAATTAGATTCTTATTATTTATCTCAAACATATTTGAAGAATTGTTATCACTCTCTTCACAATCAATAAATGTTTAATTGATCTTTATTTCAAGCTCAAAACTTTTGGCTTGATTACTTACTTCAAAGAAAGTGCATATTCATTGTCCGTTTAAAAATATAGTAACAAGATGCTACTCATGACCACCACAGCACTTTTACCTCGTTTAGAATTGAAAATAACACATAGATTTAAGATTTTCACCTTCTTAAGCCAAGAAATATTATAGTGTTCGCATGCTTGCTACACTTTATCGGTAACATGATTCGAACCTTTCTAAAGCTTTTTAATCGCGTTTTCAATTTTGGGTTCTCTTATCTATCTGGTGAGATGGTAACTTAATTGTTATTTAGCTGCTCATTTTCTAAAATTGGATCCTAATCTGTCAGACAAACTGAAGTTCTTTCCTTAAATCCAGTTGTCGAGCTTGAAGTAAACACTAATCCCGTTGTATTCACTCTGAGCTGCTGCTATTATACTTAATATCTATGAAGAGGAAGGAAAACGAACCAAACCATCTTATGTAGAATATCCACTGAGAATGAGATTCGGGGGTAAAATTCATGCACTTTGTTTTAATCTCAAATTTTAACACCGACATCAACAACAAATCAGTATTTCTCTTCAAGACAGGTTAGTTGCTTAAAACTCGTTGGCGCACAGGATGCTACGCTGATAACGCTAAGGAGGAGAATGTTCACTTACTCAAAACCGATTATAATGACTTATTGGTCAGTTTCCACAGTATTAAAGGTCATTCTGCAATTTTTTTCTATATGTAGCTGCGTTCGACAAAGATGAATTTTAGACAGATTATACTAGCCATGCGGAAAGTTGGTTTTTGTAGCCTTAAATCAAACGTTATGAATTAATGTTATTGGCAATTGATATTGAATGGAATACAATACGCATGCTAGAAATTACTACGATCATTTGTTAGATGTATAAAAACTTTTGGCATAAGGTCATAGAAGTTCCTATCTCGACGACTGTAGATCACTTATCATTCGTGCAAACAAGATTAAAATAAACTCAGCATTCATCGACAAAATAAAACAAATTCTCTCATAATGTTAATCCGCAGGAAAGTACCGCGAAACAACCTTTTTGACTTTCTGACAAGCATGAGTGGATGTCTCTCCAGGAAGATTTTATTATCCTCAATCAACCACAAATGGAAAATAGTGTGAAAGCGACGAAGTGAACAATCGACCTTGTCAAGCTTTTGATATCGACGGTCCATATTTTGATTAAGTGCATAAGACATGCAACCTCATGCTTGACCTTAAAGCGGTTGAAATTTTAAATTATTCAAGTTCGGAGGAATGGACATCCTGAAGAATATCCATGAGTTTATTGCGACGATTTGAACCGAAGAATTCTTCCAAATGAGTAACAGTGTTTTTGTAGTACAAGTCAGTAAAAAAATTGGCATTAAAACTTTAGCTAACTGCTGCTTTGATCTACGATGTATTTAAAGTGATGAATGCTATTATCACTAGGGTTTAGGAAGAGTGAGAAAATCGAACTAAGCCTACTCAGGCTAGATTTACACCAAGAATACTTTTCGAGGACCAAATTCAGTCACTATGTCAAAATCTAAAATTGCCTCATCGGTATCAGCATGACTCCGTTATTGCTTTTCTAGCTTATTTAGTTGATTTTAACACGGTGACACACATGATGTTAGTCTAAACTGTTCTTTATAACGGCGTCCAAGAAAAATAGCTTCACTTTCTTGAAGCCAGTTACAATGACTCATCGGCCGGTCTTTCTGAAACTCTTCTGATTGGTTACTCTGTTTCACAAGGATCGGTTACTTGCGATGCAAACTTACACAACTATATCGTCGATGTTTCCATTGCAGAGGTTTCCCAATCCCTCCCCAAAATAGAGAACGGAGTTGATGGCTAACTTGCTCAACTCAACTTTGCGTAAAATTCCGTTCAAATCCATCTGTGTCACGAAAACGGTCTCTGCAATCAATTTTAATAGGAAGATTAATTCGTCTTATCAACGTATTGTTCCCAATCACGCATTAGTTTATCTGTGGACGATGGTGACACCAAAGGTGTCGGTTTCTTCCGAGATTATCAAACGTATTATCATTGCTGAAGCTGCAGTTGATAGTTTATTGAAGCCACTCTGGATTAGCCCATCCGATTCAAATCATGGGATTTGATTACAGTATACCACCGGTCTCCTTCGTAGCTGAGACATGGAAGATGAGCGAATACAGCCGCATTCGCATGAACATCCATGTGAATCGGTCATTTCGCTTGAAAGAGGTTAGATTATGATCAGCTGTGAATCAGGTAGCATTAAGAAAAAAATGTATGGGCTGCAAAGTTCTGTCCAGTCGCTTTCTAAACTGTACTCATATTTGTACCTATTAAATGTTCGACTTAGGTTAGCTTATGCAATGTCTATGAAGGACACGTATTTCCTGGTTACCTATCCACCTTGGCAACGAGTTAATGGCTGGATCAAAAAATATGGGCCACGTTTCCAGTTTTTGAACTCCGTTAATCACAATATCGATCTCTAAAAAAGGCTGTGGTGTAACTCCATCGGCCAATAGAGTTAATGAGGAAACGTCTAGGAGGAAAAGGTCTGGAGAATTAGAGTTTACGGGCATTAACTCCTCTGGCGCAAACCATTCGGCTGAACTAATTTTTCTTTTGCGATCAAATGTGATTATGTGGAACTGTTCCAATGAAGGCGGTCATAATTGGCTGTGATAGCATACAAGAACACATAGAAATGTAGGTAAATGGTTCTGCGCGCGATGTTCACATCTCTGCTTGTATTAGTATGCAGAGTAATATCAATAATATGCATGCTTTGACACGAGTCATCTTATCAACAAACAATCCAAAATGAACTTACATATCAATTATAATAAAAAATAACTATAAAAGCCGACCCTAGATTCAGTACTCTTACTTCACGAAAAAAACCGATAGAAACAACGGTTAACATGATTTAAAGAAATTAATGCCACCACCCGCGAAATCAATTATTGTTTAAAGTAAACACCAATCCCATTGCATTTGACCAGTCGTCGAAAAACATTACAAAACTACCTCCAGCCGCAACGAACTGACGCGTTTCGACCTTCCATAATCATCATCAGGGTACGACGGCAAACTGACTATCAAAGATCAAACCGCATTGAATATATATGGAAATCGAATTTAGATATGCTGCTCTCATTTCTAGCAGTCTCACATACATTGAACTTGACTGGAAATGTCGGCTGCACAATTTCTATGCAGTCACAATCATTAGCTGTTTGTAGCTTTCGCCACATATACATATATAGGCAATACAATTTAACAATAATTGATTGCGCGTGTGGTGGTAACAATTCTTTAAATCAAGTATGCGAGCTTGAAGTAAACACCAATCCAATTGTATTTAACCAGCCGTCAAACAACATAACATAACTACCGCCAGCTGCAACGCACTGACACATTTCGACCTTCCACGATCACTATCAGAGTACAACGGCAAACTGACTAGCGAGGTTTAAACCTCATTGAACATATATGGAAATCAAATTTAGATATGCGGCTCTCACCTCTAGCAGTTTCGCATACATTGAACTTTACTGGAAATGTCGGCTGCACAATTTCTATGCGGTCACGAACATTAACTGTTTGCAGCTTTCGCCAAATATGCATATGTAGGCGCAATCAATTATTGGTAAATTATTGTTTGTTAACTTATTTGTAAATAATATTGGATAATGCATAATTATGGCCAATATATACTTGCCAGAAGCTTATTTGAGAATTGGATTAAAAGCTGATGCGAGGTCATTAGACAGCTATTAAGCTGAGTTGCATAATTTTTATTCCATATGGATAAATCTAGGGCTAAATTGATGTTCTGATTGAAAGAATATAGTTGGCTCCAGAATAAAAATTCTAATATTGACATGTAAATCTGGCACGCAAAAACAAACGACATTCATTGACAAACGCCATACAGATAGTTAAAGATTAAGGTCTTATAAACTCTTCCAAATGTTAAGTATCGAACACAAGGCCATACTTACTATCAACTATGCAGGCTCTTACGAATAGTGAACTGCGCCGAGACCACTATTGCTGCGAGCGCTCTAAAATGGGTCTCACTCTGGCTCAGTTCGGGAGAAGAGACTTTCCTCCAAACACTATGTTAGAGAGATCCAGTCAGATAGTGCTCACTTTCTGCAATCCAGTGTTACATCAAAAATCTTACCTGACGGAACAGCATTAAATCTCGTTTCATTCCGACTGTGCAACCTGGTTTATGAAGTCGTAAAACCAGATTTTGCTTCTGCTTTTAAATGGCGTTTAGACAACGACGATTTTGATGCTAAATTAATCATTTTTTAGAACGATACGTACTAAAGTCTAGTAATATTCTAGTGGCAGGCCATGCGATTACAACACATAATACAAGTTGCACGAGTGGACCGACAGGGGGACAAAAACTTATTTTACGCGTAACATATTCCGCACCAATACATCGAAGTTGGCCTCGTCAACCACCTACACATAGCTATTTGTGATATTAGTGATCAAAACAAGGATATCTTTCATCTACCGTCGTAGCATTGTCTGTAGGTGCAGTTTCCTATCTGGAAACCAGCGGTACGTACTGGCAACGATATAAATTGATAGGATAAAATTTGCAAACAACCATTCAATCTAAAGTAGCCTGAAAATCGTTTTATTCGTTAAGTGAATAGAAAGTGATACTATGCTTACCACACTGGGTAAATATCCAATTTATGAAGGAAACATTAGCCTCTTGATAAATTATCAAAGTTCTAAACATTACTGTCTTTTCTGATAGCTAATAACCACAATAAAACTAGAACGGTAATAAATGCACATGCGAAAGAAAAATTTCCTGCGACAAAATTAGGCAATTAACATTGCCGTTCCCAAATAAAAACGAGTATTATTTTTAGGAAAAACATATTAATACATTCTGGAATTATTTTTTTATAATCCCTTCAAGTATTTTATTTTGTCCTGACGAACTATATCCTCTCAGGTTTTGTTAGGTAGTCATCTTTTAATGCCTCGCAATAAATCGAATTGCTTTAAAACATACAATAATAAATTCATTTGCATCGTATATAATTCTGATAGTAACACACTAAATATATTTTAGTAACACAAAGTTATATTTTTACTGAAGCCTACGGAATCCAGATCTTAGCCTTATAGGCTTTGATAAGGCTATTACACCTTAATTACCGCGGGCCAGAAGTGTGCAGCCACACTGTATCAGTTCAAAGTGTCTGACATTGATCTGAAAGACATTTGGAATGTATTGGAGACGTTCAAATGCTGTTCAGAGCTTATTGATGATTCAATAGCTCAGTTTGGTACAGCATGTATGGCTACGCCAGAGGATTTTAGGACCACCATGGCAGAAACTTCATCTAACGCCTTCGATTTATTACAGGCTTAATCTTGAATGAGATATAAACCTGAAAAGACAATGCAAATGTGCGGGATATTAGGAACAGAAAGGATCGTGCATCAAAATCCATTGAAAATTTACGGAAATTATTCTATAAAGGCCTCCGGACAGAATGCATACCAGGAAATTTTTGATTCAAATATTCCTGCTAAATTATCAACCAGGCTACGAGGCACATTAGAGGTATTTGAGACCATGTACGTAGAGTAGTCAAGTAAACTAATGTGCCTGGATGATATGCACAAACTGCAAGAACCTCAGACATATGCAACAACTGCATACTCAAACATAGTACAGCAGTTCGGAGCAAATATAGAAACTATTCTGATCATACAGGAAGAGGTTCGTGATCTGTGAATTTAATGAACATCTAACGCGGAATCTATAGACAGGCCGATAGATCACAAGGTCAGGGTCAGATAAGGGAATTTAAGCAAGTAATTCACTCGCATCAAGAATGTGAAGGGCCACGCAAATGGTGCAGAACACTTAATATGGACGGGGAGCAAAAAAGTCAGAGAAGACTGCCTCATTCTGCGTTTAGGTGGACACAAAAGGGCAGAATTATATCGTTAGAGAAATACCTCGGCAGGAAACGCACCGAAACTCACCAAGTAGTAGGCGTAGGAGAGAATGAAAAAGCTCCACGATGTGCCTGCCATTTCATATTCAAAGGCCAGAAAATTCGACAACAAAAAAATTCATCAATACAGTTTAAGCGAAAAATTTCGAGAACAGTTCCAGGCCGCCCACCAACCAGGAAGACTTAATCAGACTAGAAAATTATATCGGTACAGGTGCCGAAGTGTTACGACAGTTGTGGTTGGAGTAGATTAACCTAAACTTGATTAGTATCTATGGGCCACAAAAGGTAGTCCGATAGATATCAGTGGGATAAAAGAGCTGGCGGTGACAGGAGAAATCTTCCTTTAATCGGAATATTATTCTCTCCAATTCAATTTGTCATTAGATAAAAAAATGCCGGCCATTGTAGAAGACAAGGGGGCGTGGATTCATAGTGTCACAGACTATTTCGGTGATACCATCAAGGAACGCCTCATTGTGCTTCAACACTTCAGTGCCAAACATAACGGGTTCAAGGCAAAACAGAATGCTGTTGTATAATTTCAGCATTTGCATGGAGATAATCTGTCGGATGTAATATATCACCTTTTTATCCACCAGTTATGGTTACAAAACCTGATGCAGGATGGTTTGTGTGAACTCCGTACCTAGTGGCGAGTCTTATCCCTTATCGAACCAGAGCACCGTGCTCCGAAATACAATTGATTTGGTTTAATCATCTTGAAATCTCAAGAGGGCACATTAACAGGTACCGACAGATAAATATTCTGCAACAATTATCGCAGTCAGATTTCCAGGAGTATCGTAAGAATTTCTGAGGCTAATCAAAGGGCTGAAGCATGCTAGCCAGAAATTTTAAGCTCTTAGTTGTGAAAAGCCTCAAATATTGCCCATTTATGAGTGTATATTAGGACGATAAAAGTGCTTGCAATCGAACTCGTGAGGAACATCGTAAAAAAATTTGAGCGATTTGACAAAGCTGAAACAATATGGATTGGAAGTGAAACGAAATTGGGTACTCATCGGTTAAATATCTTGGACAATATCCAAATATGGAATTAAACCTTTTAAATTTAAGTTCCCAACAATCAAAGACACAATGGACCCCGGATTGTATGCCAACTGCAAATGCCCTTGGCTATGATCCGCTACTGACAATTTATCCCATGTCCATCCGGAATCATAGGTTTCGTGTGCGAGAAGTGCCTTTGAAGAGAGAAATTCTATAACGTTATCGAAGTGCTAAGGGAGATGACTACGTCTTTAGTCTGGGGTAAGCTGGTTATGCTAATCAAAAACGCTGCAATTGTAACAGCGATAAGCAATGACAGCTCAAAGACGGCGAAATCTGTATGGTCCTCATGATGAAAAGTGTCTTGCGGTATATGCTGCAGTGTTAGATTTCGAGAACGGCTCGACCCAAACGTATTCTCGACAAAACAGCGAGACCAAATTACCTCCGCAGAGCAATTGATTGAGGAGGACGTCGCGCTTATATTTTAAGGTTTAGCATATTATGAACGCCTTTACGGTGGCATCGGTTATGAAACCATCCTATACACACAAACATGGGAGTGGAGAGGGGTTGTCGTATGCAAGATAGACAAACCACTAATGGGCCGACACAGCCGATGCTGAATGCCCCTACATTCCTAGCCGCCAGATTTTCCCTGTTCACACAACCACAAGCTAAGCTTGGTACTTACTGTGGAAGGTTATTAAGCATAACAAACCATATATAACCAAAATATTGGAATTCGATCATATAACGCATGATGCGCAGTTAAACCTTTGGGTAACACCCATAAGTTAGCAGTAATTATAGGCAGCATACCAACAAAATCTTCCAGATTCTAAAACTGCGAGCATAAATCATGTATTTGACAATAAAGGCAAATGTACAACAGGAAAATATCCTAAATCGATTATACGCTAAGTAACGAACTAGCAATCGAGGATTTAAAAAGATTAGATTATTCAGCACAAACATTTATATTTGAAAAAATGTATAGAAAGGAATCAAATTAAAAGCCTATGTTAATATGAGCATACATATTACACAAGCCAAAAATGTTTAGTGCTAAAGCACAAATACAAGCTCCATCTAAGTCCAAAGTTCATTCGGTGCATTTCTATGGATGTATACATTGACGACTACCGCGCAAACTAATAAAAGACGTTCAAAAAGTATATAGAAACTTTCTAAGGAGAAACGAATAATGCAAACTCATAAATGACAATTGAGGTCAAAATAAATGTTTACAGATTTAAAGACTGACCGTTTTGCACCAACAAATAAAATACTGCACCTTGAATCGGAATGCATTAAATTAATTATATGATAAGCAATTGTAACGAGATATGAAATTGAAGCTGAAAGATGGAATGGTATCATGCCTGCGACAAAGTATTACAATTTTAATGTAGTTTAAATAATCTGTGTAATGAATGCGTGGTAGAATATACTCAAAGATAAAATACTCACAGATAATCAGGGCAACCATAATAACAATGAATACGAATAAGGACATGGGTGAACTTCGGGTTGGGGAGAGGATATTATGACGATTTCACATTTGAGGCAATCGATTGTCAGACATTTTCAAATATTTAACCAGTTGACAGGATGAGGGCAACAATAAGTCCGTACAAACCTAACACTTCGGCGAAAATCAAAATAAGAATCATTCCGACAAAAAGTCGCGGTTGTTGTGCGGTTCCACGTACACCGGCGTCACCAACAATGCCGATAGCGAAACCGGAAGCGAGACCACTCAAGCCAACGGATAACCCAGCTCCAAGGTGCTTTAGAGCCCTGACTTATTAACAATGACACCAGACTTACTTATCCATCTGATTTGAACTTTGTTGTGCAATGAGAACGGAGACAACTAATCCATAGATAGCAAGAATACCTGCCATAATGACAGGGACAATGCATTTCATAATCAACTCAGGTCTCATAACACCCATAGAGCAAATACCAGTCCCAGATTTCGCAGTGCCATAAGCCGCTCCTAGAGCTGAAAAATACATTAATAAAAATAACCTTACCACAAAACACAATTGAGGCAGTAGCCCCCATCACACTAAAAAACGGCGTGTAAATCGGAGACGCCTCAGACATTTTTGGAAGGAAGTGACAACGAATGAAAGCAACTTGAAAACAGCGGAATTAAATGATACTCCTAGTGACCTGAAAAAACAAACCAATATTGACAAATACAAAGCGACTAAAACTTAATATATGTGAGCAACGTCTTTCAAATAATCTTATTGTAATTTGTTTGCTGTGTATCATGAGTTACATAGTCTTTACAAGAACCATGTGTTGTTTGTAGTCAGTTCAATTATTTCCTCCTATGCAGATTAATCAGCTTTTAATTGGACATCAGCTAACATAGTTTTTCTAAGAAAAATTATATTTTTAGATATGTAACGACTTAAATTAATTCGACGACATATAAGGTCCAAATTAAATTCAATATTTAATACGCTGGACCAATGAGAACGCGCAAAACTGTCGTAGAACATTTTCGTGCGAATTCGGATATATATAAGCACGATACATTTACCACATAACTCACTCTGCTCTGCTCACTACGTGTCATTGCTGTCAATTTCTTTGCTGGCTGTTCTGGTTGCGTTTTTCAAGCTGTGTCAATAATTCGGCTAGAATTCAATCACGCCAATCTTTTTGTTACTGCGAATTCAGTCATGCTTAATCGATCGAATTTTAATCAAATTTATGCGTGTGCCATCCATCTAGGTGTTGCTGCAGATCTTTAAACAGACTAGTCTTGGCTTTTGAATACTAACTACTACATCTTGATTTGTAAATTCAACTTGGCAAGTGCATCTACCAAAATGATCACCGGCCAATGATCTGAAGAGACAGAACTGGTGTCTAGAAAGTCCTATGGGCATCCATATTCACGTTTTTTAACGGTAAATGTTTTCCTGGCATTGTTTAGGGCCACCCACAGTAACTGCCCACTCCGTTTCCCTATTGGTCTGTTTAGTCACGTCGACCCGACACTTCGTTTTATCCGGGGCGTTATATTCGGTGACAGCGCCAGGTTTTGAGAGCAGTGCTACTGTTGCTACTTGTTTTGATAATCCAAATCATTAAGCAAAGTTTAAAACCAAAAACATTATTTTTATGGGAATCTTTGTTGTACATATTAAACCGACGGTAGCTCAATTAATACAAAAATTTTTGTCACCAAATCATACTGTCTTTTCAATCCTGCTTAATATTTGGCACAAGTTTTGAATATTTATGATTCAATGCATTCTGTGGTTTAATCGGTTAAAAAAGATTCCTAGCCTACTTGCGTTTGTATCTTTTTCTAAGTTCGACTCGTGTTAAAACAGGGGAAGCAGATTTTAGTAAGCGCTTCGCTATTAGTATTTAAAATTAACTGGGCACGTATATTTAACATTGTTTCTATATATCTTAGTCCCTTTATATGTTTCAATGTCCTGTAAGTTACTTCCAAACAATAATATTATGAATTCTAAGTTAAGTCATTGGCCATTTGCCTGCCTTACATCTGATGACGTTAGGCTCTCCTCTTTAGATAGATCTATTTCAGATTTGGCTAGAATCCTTAAAAGATACGTCAAAGGCATCACAAATGATAATAAAAACGCGGATGAACACAGTCTAAATAAGCAAAAACGACAATCGAGATTCTTTCTATCATTCAGTTGATATTCTCCAAATAATTGTTGCTTTAATCACTAAAAGTATTTCTATAATTGTCGAAATTGTCTGTATCTTTCAGTAAATATACCAAACAGATGCGTTTCCTTCCTTAGCTGACAACAAACAGCTACAAAGTACCGGTTTCAATTCTTTTCGCACAAAATAGATCAATTTTCCAACCCCGATCAGTTTATATCGAGTCATATCATCACAACAGGACAACCTTTCGCATTTAAAACGTGACCTCTACCCCTGTGAAATTTAAATCTGCCAAGAATAATTTTCAAGAATATTGGTATAGAGTATCATCAGACCACGAAAAAGGTCATTGAGGTAACGATTGTACGTGATCTCTGAATCAAACGAATCATACAGTGCTCGTGGAGATTATCATAAGCTTAATACTGTGACCCAAAATGATGCATACAGCGTTTCAAATATAAAAACCTTGCTTAAAACACTCAGCGGTAGCAATAACTTTTCAGTGGTTGAACTCAGACATGCCTACCAACACATTCCAGTGATGTCAGAAGATGTTGAAAAAACTGCCGTCATCACACCTTTTGGACTTCTTGAATAAGTTTACATGTATTTTGTTCTCAAGCGTGCTACTCTGAACTTCTTGAAGTTCCTGGACAACATAATCCACGATGACGCCGATTAATGTATGTTATATATACGATGACATAATGGTTTTTATTCCAGACCTAGACTCTCATGCCAAGCATCGACGAAATGTCTAATCACACTCATTATATCACTGACTCATGATCATTTGTGACAAAACGCAAGTTGCAAATACATCCGTGGATATCCTAGGGTATCATATTACAACACAATATATACCACCTTTGTTATCGACATCCAATTCAATTAAGAATATTGCGTCACCCAATGTTTTGAAAGAATTTTAAAATAATTGGGAGTTTACAACTACTATCTTAAGTTATTTTACGGTGTATCAAAAATGTTTTACCCGTTATGTAGGTATCTGCGGAATCGAAATGGTCAGAGCACAAACTCAACTATTTCTTCGTCGTCTGAAGACGAGGAATTACATGGGTTTTCCATCAGCCCGCTAGAAAATGCTACAATGCTAACCGATCCAGATATTCAACGACCTTTTATATTCAAAACCGATGCTTCGGAAAATACTATTGGTGCCACTTTTGAACAAGAAATCGATGGAGTTCGGAAGCCTATCCATTTTTATTCGCGTACTTTCCAACCACTTGAAATTAGTTACGACACTTTCGGCCGACATCTTCTTCCAATCTCTAAAGCAATGTGCCACTTCATCAGCATCATAGGCAGCAGCAGATTTGTTGTTTTTACAGATCATGCACCATTAGCTAGCGTACTTCAAAAAGCAAATTCAACCGTCGCAAAATAGCCTGCTAGAGTAAAGAGACAGCTATCACGTCTTAGTGAATGGCCGTTCGACATTTTTAATGTAAAGATCGAACAAAAAATTCTAGCAGACGCTCTTTTCAGGCTACAACCTCGTTCACCTTTGCCATTCTCAGTCAACTCATTGACTTTAAGTGAACATGCACTAACGCCATTCCCCCTGCGCGGTGACTTTCATATCCAAAGATCGGCAGTTCGCCCCTATACCAAGTATTCATGCCGACTCTGGAAAGGTTAACCCATTGGTTACTTACCCAAAAGCCAATCCTGCCCCCATAGACTTCTGAAAATAGTTTTCGTCTCCATCCACTTCATTTCTAACTCAACACGTAAGGCGAAGGTTAAACCTTTTTAAATAGTTTCTGGGGTCGTAAACTCAGGTAGAACGCTAAGCGGTGGTTCTTTGCGTGTGCTATATACCAAAAAAACACAATTACACGGCACACTCAATCTAAATTAAAACATTTTCAAAATACTTCACGCCTAGCCATCGTCCACATCAAAATTGTTTATCTGACTGTAGTTCAAGTATTTAGCTAACTTTTAAATAGGATTGATAGATTAACCATTTGGCCTTTGGCTTTCCATCTTGGCACCGTATCTGCAGATGAAGCCACTAAAGGTTTATCTCGGCATGGATAGCACCTTATGGTGATCCGAACGCGGTCATTACTGACAGAGATATTTGCTTCTCATCCGATTGATTTTAAACTACCGTGCGTTTCATGGGATGAAATTTCTGCCAGACTATTTCCTGCTACCCTTAAAATAGCGGTACGGTAGAAAAAATGCATATGGAAATCAAAGCAGCTTTAGCATTCTCGCCCATTAATGGCGGTTAGGTTGATGCATTACCTTTAGTTCTACTTAATATGTGTTCTCGTGTATGCGAATCTATTGGAAAGTCTGCGTTCCAACTCTTGTATGGCATAAACATACCCTGCCTAATTAGCTCCAACTTTGACTACGCGAAGAGGTCGAAGCTTCTCTCCTTCGAATTTATTTTAGTAACATGTTTGCCCAGGAGCCGATACATGCTTCTCGGCCAGTCTTTGTTCGTCCGCATCTCCATAGTTGCAAGAATGTACTCATTCGTAACGACGCTGCTTTTGCATCATTGCAACCCAGATTTTGCGGTCCATACTCGTTTTATTTCAAACAGCCGAAATATTTCGTAATCATGCAAGTCGCGACACCTATATCTGTAAGCAGAGACAGGTTGAACCTCTTTATCGAATCGCCTTAACCTGGCGAATTAAAACCTTCTACATGCGTTTCATGCCCTACATGCCTACATACCCAACCTATAAATGAATTGCTTTGCATTATGTGTAAATATTCAAACTTTTTCGATTATTTTTTCGTTTATCTTTGTATAAAATGTTATCATTTTGCGCACCACTTGCGCCTTATTTCACGTGAATTGAGCTCAATGGATCCACATGATTCATTATTTTATTAATAATCACATGTCTCACTAGCTGTTCTTAACTAACAAATGTGTGGCATCTGTCAACAGTTTTTCGTTATTATGCCATTTTTGCGGCAAAGCTCGAATACACTTTTGTTCTTATCATTTAATTTAAACGTATATTTTATATGCATAATATTGTTGCACCGTATGGCTCCCGCCTGAGCCCACACTGCTTATTTTTATATGACCGGCTACTTAGAGCTAACGCTTTGTGTAGCCACATTAAGTGGTCCCCGGTTTCATATAATGGGGAAAGCCATTTTCATACATACCGCAGTTTCAGCAGTTACATAATACACATTTGTTAAAGAATATCAAGTACTCCAACGTCGAGCAAACACCTGCTCTTTCGATCGTACCAAACTATTATTGACAGCGATCTAGCCTGCCCAGGTTGCGACTTAAACCTGGCAACTTCAGTGGCAATAAACTTTGTAATTTTTGACGCTGCGGTTTTCAAAACAGATCAAACTGCTCGATTTTCCTTTATTCGGTATTACCGGCTACTAAATCTAACAAATTGTGTAGCAATTACTAGTGGTAATTGCTACATAATTGTTAAAGCAATTAATGAGTTTGCAGAAGCCCAGCATTAATATAAATTTTTGGCTATCTATGGGCAGAATAATAATCAGTTTCTTAACTGAAATCAAACTCTGTTCTACAATAATAATCAATCCTCCCAAGGAAGTATTTTTCTTTTCTATATCTTTTTGTCGGAGAGGAAAGTGATGTAACGGCTCAAATCATTTCGCTTACATATTGACAAAATTAAACTAAACATTTAATACGCTGGATCAATGTGAAGGCGCAAAACTACTATTGACCAATTGCGTGCGACTTCGCATCTATATAGGCACGATGCAATTACCTCGCATCTAATTCTGCTATGCTCGCTACGTGTGATTGTTGTCAATTTCTTTGCTGCGTTAATCATCTATGTCGACTGTTATGCTTGCGTTTTCCATGCTGTGTCATTAATTCGGCTAGTTTTTGGTCACGTTAATCTTCTTTTTGCTGCACATCCATCACCTATCAACCGGATTTGTTCGTATTCTAGCCCTCTCGGTGTTATCGCTAATCTTCAAAAAGACAAATGTTGGCCTTCGAACAGCAACTAACACATCTTTCTTTGTAAATTCAACTTGTCCAAATGAAGCGACTGAAAAGGTCACAAGCCAACGAACTAAACAGACAGAGCTTGTGTTTATTAGGTCATCTGGACATACACATGCTGCAAACACCCATAAATGCTTACGGCATTTGCCGATGAAAGTTTTTTCTAGTTCAGATAAAAGCCTCCACAGTAACTACACACTCCGTTTCCTTAGTGGTCTTCTTAGTAACGTTGTACGGAACTTCCTTTTACCCGGGCGTTATGGAAATATATTGGAATTTGTTCTGAATTTTCATTGTTTAAATTGTCGAAAATTTTGGCTTGTCATTATTGACGTCAATACGCTATTGCTTCGTCTGGCTGCAGGTATATCTGATTTTTCTGTATATGAATATTTCAACGCTAAATTCTGATATTAAATTATTGAATTGACCACAAATTATTACAAGAAGTTTCTCAAGGTCGTCACAGTTAAATTTATTGTTTTATATGTTGTTAAAATTTCACTTTTATTAGGGTATACTGTGGCAATCTGTGAGCATTTTCACTTTGCTTTTTACATAGATGTTAATAAAATTTATTTTTATATATTTGTATTACAGCATTATGTGTGAGGATGCAGAGCAGTTGAATGAAGGAATTATGAAAGTTATCCAAAAGTGAAGGCTCTAGAAGGAATCAGGGACATAGTTGTTCTAAATTTTATAAACATGATAATAACTTTGTATAAATGAATTTGGCATCATAGGGTCATTCCTATGCTAACGGAAAAAGGGAATCTACAAAAGATAGCCCCAGCGCTTGGATCTGGAATGCGGTAACATCTACAGTCTATGACAACATCACCATAATGACGAAAAATCACAAAAATTTAAAGACCGCACCATATTGATTGCAGTATAATTATCACCTATTACAACATAGACCATCATTCTCATTCAATTGATTACTGAAAAATGCCTATCAGAGTAAGAATTATTACTGATCGAACAGAAATTTTTGTATCACCCTCGTGATCATTTCCGGTAAAAGTTAAATATTACTTGTTCAGTCTTAGGAAATTCATCATGGACATTAAACCATATAACTCCTTTTAGCTTCTAGTGGATTTGAACCCTAAAAGTATGAGTAAATGACTGTCATACAACGTCAGAAAAAGATAGTAAACCAACTCAATTTGGATTTCATTACAGATTAATTGCCAAAAATATTTGGCTTGATATCTCCCAAACAGTTTTTAATATAATATTTCTAGCAAAGTTGTCTGCAAGATATAGGGCCACCTTGGATGTTTATGAAACATTAGAACTATTATGGTCAAAGAATTGGATAAAGTGAACCAAAAACAGAATTCAATTTTGTGTTCCGTAATTGCACACCCGTACTATGAGCAGCAATTCCGACTAATCTAAAAAGGCTCTTGGAATTATAGAATGAACATTGTGTCTTACGATGAAATAGGTGTATCAAAAACAAGAAGTCGTAATTTCAGAGAGAGAGAGAGATAGGACAAATTCTCGTCGTCAAAAGACAAATTCTAAGTTCCGGGAAGCAAATAGCGTGACGGTGTTCAAGGAACAAGCACCATAGATACGCCGAGCTTGGAAAATATCAAGTCGAGGGAGGCAAAGTTTCTTCTTCGATGGAAAGACGGTTCATAACTATCCTGAAAGCTAGTTGAGTCCTCACTAGTAAGACCCATAGAAGGGTTGCGTATGCGAGTCTCCAAGGAGTGCTTAGGTAAGGTATCCTATAATAATCCAAATTAGGTTCGAGATATTTTATGACATATTCGCGCAATTGATAAGTCATTTAAGATTGTTAGATTCCGGAAAGAAGTAGATCTTGTTGAGGTTGCTGGCTGTAACAGCAAAAACAACTCCATCAAATCAGATGAAACAATTTGCTAAATAGTTTTGATAAACACGGATGCTGAGGTGAGCATAGTTCTATCCGATGTGGTGAAAATAAATTGCCACACGTTCTATTATCAACTATGGCCCGCATAAGGCAATAAAATAATAAATAAGGGCATGAACGATTTGTCATTGACTGTGGAATTTTCTTGTCGCTGAGATAAGAAGAATTATATTTGGGTCGGACTGTCTGATCCATTTAAAACTGGCGTTAAATGCCAAGACAGGGACTATTGGACAATAAAATATGATAGTGACATATACTGAGGCTGAGACTTCACCGGTTAGGTCAATTTGCCTATTCTGAATCGTCATTGCCGATAACTTAGCAGCAGCATTTGAGAAACATCTAGCATTCACTCTACCTTTCAATGCTAAGGAGAATGAGTTGAAGACATGGTTGGAAGGCCAAATCGAGTTGGTGGCATCATTATCTTGCTCACCTAAGGCTCGACTGTTAGTGCAACAGAAGGAGCAGATCGCTATTGAAGAATTCCTGTGATTAAGGGTGGGAGGAATTTTTAGGCGCTCAAATTGAAACATTGCGTCTCAACTAGGTGTAGTTCACAATCTTGTCCCGGGACATGAGAGTATATGTTAATTATCGACCTTTGAACTTGGTAGCAAAAGATTATTCCTGTCTGCCATCAATACAGAGTGCATTGCTCAGAGATATACTAGGGTATGAGGTCTAAACTACATTAGATCCACAGAAGGCTTACTAACAAGTTTCAGTCTGACAGACGTGTAAGGTAAAATAATTCCATCAGATTCCTACTGACAAACAATAACTGATAAGGATTCGACATCTTTTGTGCTCATTTGTTAATAAAGAATGTGCCTCAACAAAAAATTTCGACCGCGGCAGTCCACCGTATAAATCTATAAAAAGTTAAATGTAGGTTGGTGATTCCAAAACGAAAAATGACACAAAAGTGCGACCTGATGCACCATTATGAATCTGATAGACTTGGAAGTAGAGATTAATCCATCACAGTTCTATAGACATACCAAGACTGACACGGATTTAACATCTTTGTGGCTGTAATTAGTTAATATTTAGAGGAACCGTTAAGCCTATACCTATATTAGCACAGTGTATTTTCAACCCAATACAGTCCGGCCTGCATATTCCCCGCAAATGCTATCGCCTTTCTGTTGCACTAAATATATACGCCCGCCTTCTTACTCGCGTTTACCCACGCCATTTCACTTAATCAGCAAGTTTTAAGTCGTGCCAATATATTATTAGTACTTATACGTTTGTCAACCACCTTGATTTGCCGTGGCCAATCAGCAAACTTCAACAAGGCCTTCTCACTCCAATTGACAAATCTTGCTTTGTATAATCTTCTGTCTTGCGTACATCTACCAGACGATACTAAAATACAAACAAGACAGACATAGCGATTGTCTACTACTGGACAACCGCTTATGCTCTGTTAATTTAAGACACCACGACATTAGCCGCTATATATTTCCCTGGCGCTGTTAATGTCTAACTAAATTACTACTTCCTCTGCTGACTTCATAGTAATGTTGCACAGCACGCTAGCCAGATGGTTACATTTGTAACCGCGCAAAGATGGTAGCGAAACAATTGCGACCTGCTTCGTCAACTTGTATTTAGAATATAAATGATGAACTAGTCGTATTTTTCTGCTTTTTTGAGACTCTTCGTATTTTTTCTTGAAAGAAATTATCTGTTGTATAGATTTTAAGTAAAAGGTTAAATGTCGACGATTACTGTATATCTACGTCAAAATTTCAAAATTGGATAAATATCCGCGTCTTATTAATGTTTGCATCTTCTTAGCTATTCAGATCAATTTAATAATCAATTTGACTAATTTAATTTACATCGAAAATTCGGCTCCAAAATTAGTCAATTCAATCGGCAGAATCTGTGTTTGGTAAGCATTTTGTTTTTGCCACTGAAAATTTACAAAGCAATTATTTTTTAATAAAATCTTTTTAATCTTAATTTCTTTAATCCGTTTTTTACTATGTTCATTTTGATTTCATGTAAGATTTTTCCATTATGAATATCATCGAACCTTTGATAGAACAGTGCCAATCCGTCAATCTCACATCTGCTGATGTTAAGCTATCCTCTTTAAAGAGATTACTCTTATATTTTGATAAATTTTTTGGAAGATACGTCATAAGAACGGCCCTAGTTAATGAAACTGCGAATTAATATTTTCGTGCGAATCTGACATATTTGGACAAATAATAATCAAGATCTCCTCAGTCTGTTAGTCGGCATTCTCCAAAAAATTAGTGCTGCAATCACCAAATATTTTTTTTACTTGTCGAAATTGTCTACGCCGTTCGGGGTATTTACCAAACGAGTGCCAGTTTTTTTCCATTGATGACCACAATCCTCAACAATAGAACAATGCATTTGTTTTCATACAAAAAGAATAAAGAATTTTTAAACGCTTAGTTCTGCAGTTTATGTTCATTTGATTCATCGACAGTGCAACCGGTAATGTCGTAGCAATTGACGAGCCTACCTGCATACATGACACGACTAAACACTCCAAAGAACTTATGCACATTCTTAATTTTAAACCAGGTAATGAATTTATTGCAGATTCAGGTTCTGCGTTTCCTAATAATTATAGTGACTCCAATGCCAAAATATACTTAAGAGTAGTACTCGAGGCAGTTACAGAGTATCCCATTCCATCTTATGGTTCTGGGCATCGCTCTGTGAATGTAGGTCTGCGACGTTAATTCTCTCACAGCTTCATCGTTGCCAAAATTTTGCCCAACATAATAGGCTTTGGTATCATTATAACAAAATTGGCTCTTTGTAAATCTTGAAAACTAAATGGTAATAAATCACTTCACCGGACTTGAACGTAGTTTCTAATCACTTGCTTACTAATATTTGGAGTTAAAAGTCATACAGTCATTTCCCGTTGCATTCATCAGCAGAAATACCAACAGCCCTTTGGGAATACAAATTTATGTTTGATCTCAGAAAATCAGAGCTACACGTCACCAAACGATGCACCATAATAACACAGCACTAACACCTGTCACACTTAAGTAGATGATGTTACCCTCAACTAAAGAAGAGTTTTTAAGACTATCAAAAAGAAACAAAACGCTCATGAGCATCATAATTACACCAGGTACCTAATACTAACGGAACATGTATAGCCTGCGACTAAAGCCGATACTTAACCTAGTCACAATATAAATACATTGCTATAAAAAATCACTGGCAGCAATTATTTCCAGCGATTGGCCACAGAATAACCTACCATCACATTCCTGTAGCACCAGAATAAACAGAGAAGACTGACGTCATCACTCCCTTTGTTCAGTTTGAATATATCTAAATGTCTATTGCGATTAGGTGCGGCACGTAGACATTTCAGAGGTACATAGACAAAACTCTGTGCAATGATGCCGAATACTGTATACTGTAGTTCGATGAAATAAAGCTTTTAGTCCTGATTTGGATTCTCATGCTGAAATGTCCTTTCAAACTTATTCGATCATAGACTCAATATCAGTTTTTCCGAAACGCCGATTTGGACTACATCCGTTGATGCTCTAGGGTGTCTTATTACGCCTCAAGTTAAATTTCCTTTGCCGGCTAAGGCAAGTTCATTCAAGTGCATCACGTCAACGAACGCATTGATGGACTTACAGAAAATATTGGGATACCTTAACTATTGCTGCAGGTTCCTTCCCGGCCTATTAAGACATCTATATCCATTATGTAAGCCCCTAGGCAATCGATGGAGTGCGGAAGCCAATAAGTTTATACTTGCGTACTCTAAAACCAGCAGAAGTCAGATACGTAAGTTTCGGCCGAGAACTCCTCGACATCCATGATGCGGTGCGCCATTTCTATTGCAATTTAAACAGAAGCTGATTTGTTATTTTTACAAATAATGCTCATTTAGTTCTTATAAATACAACTTCTACAAAGTAAAAATCCAGTATAACGTTTAAGTGAATATAAATTCGACAACTTTCACGTAAATGCTAATTAAATATTGTTGCAAATGCATTTTCCAGGAAAAAGGTCTCGCTTCCACCGCCTTCGCCTTAACCATTCTTGGTTTTCAACGAGCCCACATTAACACAATTCCTCCTTCATACAGATAAACACACCGACACTCATGTTCAAAGATCAGTATTTCGCCGTCCTACAAATGTTTCAACCGATAACAGATCATTTCTAATGTTATTAATGTGGGCCATACGCTTAACGATGTGTTTCCTACTGTTCTACATGCCAAAATAAATACAATCACTTGGCACACTCATTCTAATTTAGAACATATTCCAAGAGTGTCACGTCTAGAAATTGTTCACATCGACAGCTCATCTGGGTCATGTTCAAGGCATTAAATACCTTCTACTCATGATCAATAGGTTAATCCTATGGCTTGTGGCTTTAAAACTTTGCAAAATTTGTGCAGAGAAATTCAGTAATTCAGTTTTCTCTGCATATTAGCACATTATGGAGTTCCTAGCGAGGATAATGCTGGTAGAGGACAAGCTTCTCATCAGATTGTTTCAGAACTACCTTGCAGTTCAATGGATGCACTCTACGCTAGACTATTGCCTATCCACCACAGTCTAACAGTGTGGTAGAGAGAATGCACAGGGTACTCAATTCAGCCTTAGAATCCTTTACAATTAATACCAACTGTGTCGATGCATTACATTTATTATTTCTTGCTATGAGTTTCCCTATACGCAAATCTCCTCAAATGTCAAGTTCACAACTTTTGCGTGGCATTGATCTACGCCTGCAGAGTCAGCTATTATGTTTACTACTCGCACAAAATTATTGATAATTCAAAACTTCTCGCTTTCTACTCCATTGACTTAACGTTTTAGCCCAGCAACCAATAACTTAGGCTCATCAAATACTCTTTCGTCTGTAGCGTCATTGTTGCAGGAAAGTACGTGCTTACAAGTACGCTGCTCTAGCACCACTGCATCCTAATTATCACGATTCATACCCAATTATATTTAGACATCCAAATGCGAACCTACTTTGGTAAGCATAAACAGGTTGAAATCTTTTATCGAACCGAATGATTCTGGCGATATCAAAATTCACATGCGTTTAAAGCTCTTCATCCCAACAGACTCAGCCAAGTAATAACTTGCTTTGCATAAAGTGAAACTAATAAAAAATTTAAATTCATTTTTCAGTATTCTCTGTAACGCATTTTAATTTTTTGGCACCAATGGCGCTCTATTTCACATGATGTGATCAGCTCATATGGATCTACTTTATTAATATTTCACAGTCAATTGCCTCAAGTGGAATAACCAAGTGTTCTTATCTAACTACCTATTAGTGTATATGAATGGCTTTTGGCAAGCATCGTGTACACTTCATATGTTTATTTTTAACTTTAGATTTTCATGTTGATTTGTTTTGACACCATTCCTGAGCCCACGTTTGCTTTATTTGATAGGACCTTCTTCTTTGAGATAATGCTTTATGTAACATAAATAAGTAGTCTCTGGTTTCATATTATATAATATGCAAATGTCATGCATGCGAAAATTTTATCAGTAACACACTTAACATATTCATTCCCAAATATCATGGAGCATAGCGCCAAGCATGCAAAATCTTCTCTAATATACAGAGTACAAGACTGCCCAGCAAAGACAAACATAAACCAGTCATTCCTCGTTGCAATTCACTTTGCAACTTTCACGTTTCGTATTTGAAATTTTATCAGCATCTCCTTATTTTGGATTTATACTGTATAACCTATCACTACTGCTAAAATTATGCGTAGTAATAACCAATGATAAATAGTTATCAAATTATAGTTGATGCAATTGTGAACGCCTCGGCTGCAAGTTAAATGCCGTGCGATATGTCCTTTAAAAATTACAACTATTAACTAAACGTTTACCAAAATCTGACGAGATCTCTTTCCTAAAAATCAGAAACAAAATCTGTCTACAAGCGTAAAGTTTTAAGTGATTTAGCAGACTGTTCTTTCAAAAAATCACAATCGGATTCCCCAAGCGATTTACCGACTAAATCCACAGTTTGGCACAAATGGTATGCAGGAGAGAAGTTTTGAACGGCAGAAAACCCTCTCAAAAACAATTTGCTTCGAACAAAAAAATGCCTAGAAGGCCTTGACTTAAGAAATATTCATACTGAGGGCAAAGAAATGAGTGGTTCGGCGTGTTACCGTCGATTTACTGTATTCTTACGATTAAATATAAAAAAGGACCACAAGTCTGAAAACAGTACTGTTCTCAGTATCCTGGCAAGGTTGCCAATTTGTAAACGACCCGGCTGGAAGAAAATACTGTGCGACGTTACAAAATAGTAAAGAGCCGTAGATAATAATACAAGTACTGTTGGTGGCCTTAATTAGGACCGGAATTGCGTTACCGGAAAATGCTGAGATAGTTTGTTGTGATGCAGTGCCTGGAAATATTCCTAGACACTTGAGGTGAGCCCTGTTTGACTGACTGGTGTTCCTTCGTTGTGGGGTCGAAACCAGATTGGTGAGTTGCTGTGTAAATGATCACAATTGTCTTGTTGAAGATCTGTGGCTAACACCGTGATGGCTGCTACATGTAGAAATCCAATAAATATGTGATCGATCCGTATGACTATATGTGTAGCAACAAGATTGGCGTGGCTGAAAACCATCTACCTAAGTGACACAGCGTGATGCAATCCAAGAAGTCAGCGAAGATAAACAGTCATATATACTGTGAGACAACAAACACACCTGGTGCACAGCAGGAGGAATGAAACGTGCTAATGACAAGTATGGTAAATGCACCATGCTCATATAGTTTTGCAAACATAAGCTCGCACTGGCATTGGTTAACAGCAAATGTCGCTTGTTTTAATTGGTGCCGCGTAAATGAAATTCGAATTTCATTTAGGCAATATGTGGGGAAATTTTTCTGCGCCGTTACACAATTAACGAGTATTTACCAACACAGTATCAGCATATTATTTTATATTTATGATAACTTCTGGACAGGTTATTAACCAGTTTCTAAACTGTGTTATAAATCTGCCCTACAGATCAAATCAAGTCTCTTTAGGAGGAAATCGTTTCATTTTCATTCTTCAGAGAGGAAAGTGATATTTCGGTTCAAGTTATTACATTTACATCGTATAAATTGATTAGCTGACGCTGTACCAATGAGAGGTTAAAACCAGTAAGACAATGTGATGAATTTAGTATATATATATATATATATATATATATATATATATATATATATAATACATTTCATAATCAATAAAATCGTATCAGTTTGCTATTTGGAAATGCAGTTGCCTTTCAGCTGCACTGACTGTTTATGCCTCCTGTCTTAATTACCGTTTATCCACGCTGTGTCACTAACTCTGCTACACATCAGTCACGCCACACTTACTTTTGTTACGCATCCAGGCATATATCAACAATTAATTTAACAATCAGAATTCTCCTTTCGCTAACCGTATTGATATTACCGGAAATATAATATTGTGTAGTCTTATCAATAGTATTAAAAAATGAGGTTAGATTTGATCGATAAAGAAATTAATTCATCACTGCTGATAATCCGTCAAAGATCAGAGAGAATTATTTTGGCCAAACTGAAGAGTAATCCTAGACTAGGATTCAAACTCCTCACAGACTACAGTAAATATAAGGAAAAATTAAAGCTTATATTATCTGTGGATAAAACTGAGTATGAATTTCTCTGTAAATTGGATGACGTATTTGGCAATTTGATATGTAATCCACAGAATGAAAGCAATTTCATTCATCTACCTGATCCTTTGTGAGACCAGGAACCAGGACTTGTTATTGACAGTGATGCATTGATAGAATTAATGTTAAAAATAAAATCAAAAAAAGAAAAAGATCACCTTGGTATATCAATTGATAACCTACTTCAATTACCTTTAAATTTTATGAATGCGCTCTGCAATTTTATAAATATAATTTTGAAGAATGGGAAATTACCAATTGATATACTAACGATAGTAGCTAAACCGTTGCCAAACATGTTGCATAATGTTTCTCTCAAATTAGACCTTAGGCACTTTCCTATTTTTGATGCGCATCTATCACTCTTTACAGCGGCAGGCTTTCTGAGGTGATATATTGTACAGTTCGCTAGTGAGATTTGCCATCTACATGAGACTCATGCACATCTTTATGTCCTGTGACCTCTATTTTGTTGTACATTTGACAATACCATTATGCGATGGAGCATGTATGGTTTGAATCCAAATAAAGATATTCTATTCTATTCTATTCTAAACTATCTAACACTCATCAAGGCCTTCGATCTGGAAATGGCACATTCTGCTTCATTTAATCTATTGTCTCACGTGCAGCTGCCAGAGAATCACTTAATCATGAACAATACGCATATAGCAAGAGCCTAAAAGAACTTCTGGATATCCGCCTCATATATGGTACTTTAATACATCAAAGCATTAGCCAGTTAACTTTTTATTTGTCTTATCATAGGACAAAAAAAGTACTGCTAACCATGGTGAGCTCTTGGTACCGACGTACTACATACAATACTATGCGTAACATGTTTGTCAATCACGCTAAATACTTGTTACGGCGCACCTAGGTGATCGTTAATGTTTATTTCACTAATCCGATTTCTACGTTTTCCATCCTGCTTTGTGTTGCGGCAGAACACCATCAAGAATCCTCCGGGTCTTTAGAGGCTCCAGCCCTATTAGCTAATGAGAGCCCCATAAGCAACAAATCAGATTCAGCCTTAGTGAATCTATTGTAGTCTGATAAGGTATTTTCTCTTCCATTCATACACATTCTTCGACTCAGCATTTGCCACCTCCTAATTCTTATAATCTTCTGATTCGCGTGTATCTACCAGGAACATCATTAAACCACAAACAGAGCACGTATAGAATAGAATAGAATAGAATAGAATATCTTTATTTGGATTCAAACCACACATGTTCCATCAAATAATCAAATTGGAAAATGTACAATATATAAAAAAAAGTTATAACATCACATAAAATTGTGCAATTAGTCTCATGTAGATAAGTATATCTCACTAGTTGTACTGTACAATATATCAATATCAGAAAGTTCGGCTGTAAAGAATAATAGATACATCATCAAAATAGGAAAAATTAAGGTTTAATTAAATGTATAGAGGATTTTACTGATGGCGCACGTAATAAGGAGATAAAAAGGTTCACATTAGGCATGATTGAAAGTTAGGAAATATGGGGCATCTATAGACAGACCACAGTTAGGACGTGTCCTGTTGTAACTAATCGAGTGGTAAACCTCTCTAAAATAAATCTTAATGAGAAACAGCTGGAAATGCTTAATCTTGGTCTGAATACAGCTATCCAAATTGAGAAATCACCAAAAAATGAGATAATTACTGAGGCTGTTAAAATAGCACAATTCCTCTCAGACAAGGATAAAGTTAGGTTTGAATTAGACGTAGCCGCAGCTGTGCTAACGTACACAGAGAAAAAATATAAACCAAATTATGAAATAAAAAGTCTCAGGAAAGAGTTAATAGCAAACAGTGTAATATGTTTGAAAGCAGACAAAGGAGGAGCGACGGTTCTGATGAGTCAATCTGACTATAATGATAAAATGTATGAACAACTAGACAATATAGAGGTATACACTAAAATTAATAAAGATCCTACGGATAAGCTACAAGGAGAAGTTAAATTATTGGTCAATAATATGATTGCTGAAGGAGAATTAGATCAAGCGCATGGTAACGCTCTCATACAAAGAGATACAGTCGCTCCTAGAGTGTACGGTTTAGTAAAGATACATAAACCAGACAACCCTTTGAGAATTATTGTTAATGTCCAACACTCTCCAACATATAAAATGTCTAAGTTTCTATGTAATAGAATAAAGAAATATTCGTACTTCTTAGACAATACTTTGATGAATTCATACCATTTGGTTGAGATTGTAGATAAATGTGAACTTAATGAAAACGATAGATTGGCGAGTTTAGATGTGGTGTCAATGTACACCAATATACCAGTACCTAAAGCACTAGACTATTTTCAGCGTTTCCTTGTTGATCATCCAGTAATATTGGAAGGAAGCAAAATGACGATAAGACACGTCATGGAGATGATGTACGTATGTATGTCCTCAACTTATTTTAAATTTAGGAATGCATTTTATAAGCAGATTAGAGGTGTTCCAATGGGGCAACCAATATCGGTTCCAATAGCTAATATCTTCATGCATTACATGGAGAAGACTCTCTTAGATATAACGCCCCTAAATCCTAAATTGTATGTACGATATTTGGATGATATATTAGTTATTTGGAATCACGGGGAGGATCATCTGATAAATTTCTTAAACATAGCAAATCAGGTGAGCGAGCTTAAATTTACAATTGAAAATGAATCATGTGGCGAATTACCATTTCTGGATGTCAAGTTAATTAGAAATGGTACAAAACTAGAACGGGATGTTTATAGGAAGGATACTTACTCAGGTATCCTTCTTAATTTCGATTCAAATCATCCATATAGAATGAAAATCGTTATCTTAAAATCGATGATAATAAGAAGCTTAAGATTAACAGATAATAAACATAGAGAGATTGAATTAGGGAGACTGCGAGAAATATTCAGTGCTAATGGGTATCCTCTAAAGTTAATTGAAGCAACTATAATGAGCGTTATAAGTAAATTTAATCATGACTGGAAGTACGTGAAGTCAAATAAATTAAAAGATGACCGGAGGGTAATGGTTATACCTGACTCTAAACTAAGTAGGAAAATAAAAATGGTAGCATCAAAATACAATATACGTACTATTTTAAAACAGACCCTTACACTAGGTAT